>VZSV01000021.1:3349827-3372791 GCA_013398735.1 Nothocercus julius
CCGCGGGCGCCGCCGCCGGAGGGGAGAGCGGGGAAGGGGCCGCGCACGCCGGGCGCACGCGGGGACACGCACAGAATTGCTGCTGGGAGCCGGGCCGGGAGGAGGGGAGGCACGTAGCTCTTCGTGCTGAAAGCCAAAAGTTGTCTTTTTTTTACAGAGATATATTTATTTTATTTTATTTTATTTTATTTTCTTCCTGCCGTTGGCAGCCCGCAGGAGGTGGCCGCAGGTACGCCCGAGGCCAAGGGCAGACGGCTGGGGAGGGAAGCGGCCCCTCTTGTGACTTCAGTTAATGCGGGCTGTGCAGGTGGTGTGAGGATGGGGTGGTCCAGGTGTGCAGCGCCAGGTAGATGCTGCCTCATGCTGGGGTCACTTCTTGCTGCCTAAAAGCTTTACTTGCCATCCTGGCTCGAAGGTAAAGCTTTAAATATTAAGCTTGTGGGGGAAAATAAGATACTTTCGGGTTTCTCTAGCCCTGCAGCTGCGAGGTCTGCAACTGGTGAGCTCGACTTACCTCCGCTGAGGAGAGCGTGTCCGAAGTGGCCGTCCTGCCTACCGGGATGGAAAGTGTGGCTTGCTTGTTGCTGTTTACAAAGTTTAATTTGTCAGCCTTGTAAACGAAAGCAAAACCGAACGTGACGATAGTTTTAAAATGTTGTTTCTTATTAAGAATAAAAAATACAAAAGGTTTGGAACTGGAAAGTAATAAGTAAATTACTGCTTATTCTTAGGAGTAAGAGTGGCTTTGGGTTTTATGTGGAATGAATCTGTTGCTTTCAGATTCAATCTCTATAAAAAAAAAGAGTTAAGATGACAGAAATGAATCTATCACACCTGTCCTTACCTTGGGCAAGCAGGGGTGCACCAGAGCTACCCCGGCTTTAGCTCTTGCCATACCAATGTCAGAGGGTCAATAGGAAGTTCATTAGCAGGATGGTCACCCAAACAGTGTGAGTAGTGCCTGATTTGAATACCATCTCAATCACATATATTTCAGCAGAAGTTGAAAATTCAGAGCGGCTTCCCAGTGATAACAGGCTAGCTGAGCTTGCATGATCAGGTCTAAGGAATGGCTGCTATTGCTCCTTGCTGAATGATTTAGGAAATAATCTACTTGTAAGGGTGAGACCATGGTGCGCATGCAGCCAGTGGGATGCTCTAAATAGGAATCCTCTTAGATGTGAACAAGCAAAAGCGGGGAATAGCATGTGTGATAAAGAGAGTCTGGCTGCAGTAGTTATTGAGTGGGTAGACAAGAATCGGTATTATAAGTAGCACATAATTGAAAAGCTATCACATTATTCAAGACTTAAAATACTGTATGTAAGGTAGTACCAGGCTATGAGAACCCAAAGTCTGAGTATTGACTGGAAGAAGTTTATATATAAAAATATTAAATGAAGATAGTAACAGTCAGATGAAAGGTGCATCTACCAAAGTCATCCCAGTGAAAGAAATAATAAAAAAAAAAAATTATTAAGATAAAGAAGATAGAAGTCTCCAGCAATTATAAGCATGAGTAGCATATAAAATTGAGACAGGCTTCTATTGCAAGAAACATATAGCTGGAATTAAGTTTTAAATGAAGGTTAATTAGGGTTAAACACTTCTACTGTATCTATTGCTATGGTATTTCTCTTTTCAATTTTATATTGAGAATTCAGATCTGTTCAGTTATAAGCAAAAAGCAAAATTTATAGTGGAATTCAACTTGTTTATGTTGATTGGAGTGATTTGTACAGTATTTAAAAGTGTTTGTCTTGCACTTTTTGGTGAAGTGTCACAACAGTTGTTCTGTTGAAAATGTCATAACCTGAATAACCTCTGTTTTTATACAACATTGAAGAGTAAACTCTTGAGCTTATTCAATGTATAAGAATGGAGACCTCAGGTTAGTTTAGCATGATGGAAAATAGCATTTCGAGATCATACTCTGGGCTATCTGGAATTGAATGCACCTACTAGGAAATGAAAGGTCAGCTGTGTATAATAAAGACCTGGGGACTTCTATTCCCTTGGCCTGCATGGCAGAGAATGAGCAAAACATCAGAACTCAATATGATCCTGTCTTAAAAGCCAAAGGGATAAGCAAAATGTTTATGGCTCTGCTGACATGTCACATTTCAGTACATGTGGAACAATTGCAAACTCCATTTGATGAGGTTTATTAGAGGGGAAAAATTGAAGTGAAATGAAATGAAAGTTGAGGCAGTACCAGGAAAGAAACAAGATAATGCACTATAGAATATATGACCCATAATATAGTTTGTCGCATAAAAGAGTCTAATGGCCTAGACAGCTCTAGATAGTTGCTCAGACTGTGTCATTTCACACCTTTCTGAGGCCCTTCAGTCCCAGCTATCGTCACAGAAAGCCTGTTCTCAAGTTGTCTTGAAAGAGAACTTCAAAGTTTTATACTATTCAGAGGTCAAGGCTTACCCATATTCTGCTTGGTTTAGCTAGTCCCAGTTTAATACACACTTTATCTTAGGTCTGAGGACTCTAAATTAACCGTTTTTTTTTCTGGAGCTGGGATGCGGGCTTGCCTAACTAGCAGTTATTTCAGGGATAAAGAGACACTTATCACCTACTGTCTAGAGGTTTCTTCCAGCAAGGTTGCTAAGGAAGACTAGGGAACCTTAAGAGCAAAGCTCAGGAAATTCTCCTGTGGCCTTTGCACACGTTATTCACTGAAACGCTCACTAACCAATATAAATGAATGTTCTGACGGTAATATCCTGTGCTCAGACATGTGTACCTTAGGGTAGTGTAATATATGATAATTATGACATACTGGCAAAAATTTTCTAGGAAAAAGAGTACTGTAGTAAGCTGCAAAGAACTTGGGCCCCTTGAAAACATACATCTTAGGTTTCAAATTAATTTGCAAGAGCACATGAAGAAGCATGTCCATCTCTTACAGTCTAAGATGTGAAGCTTCTAACCTACTGAAACTCTATGATTTTTAAACCTCAGCCCTCTGTGCTTTTGCTCAGCATGGTTTCCCCGCAGATTTGATGCAGCACAGCAGTTAGGCACAACAAATGCCATAATTAAATATACCTATCCTTTTCCTGTTTTGTGTTTTGCACTGTAGGCAGACTAATCCAAACGTTCAGGTCTGGTAGGGCTTGAAACTAAATTATTCTGAAATGATTGCATGTTCAGCTTTAACCGAAATTAATTATTCCAGAATTACTACTTCTAGTAAAGTTCTAAGTGCATACAAGGGTTTCTTAGCTCTCCAGACAAGATCTGTGCAAACTTCAGTAAAAGTTTAGATTACTCAGCAGCGATTAAGTTTAGTTTCCGTAGCGCAACGACATGGGATGCTGCAGCATCCCCGAAGTGTTGAACAGCGACTTGAAATTCGTTAAGGGTTTTTCCTGATATCTCTTGCTATTCCCAGGAAATTTAACCCAAGTGTAACAGAGTTTATGATTCTCTGAAAACCTCAGCTCACAAATGTTTTGTAGGTATGTGTTGAGTTGCAGAGGTGGCGTCAGTCAAGGTCACTGCTACTTGTGCTGCTACGTTCAGGAGCTGGAGTCACGGGAAACTGTTTTGCGCCGTCTCTAAGCTTTCCTGCTTCGATTAGGAGTGATCAGGTGGAGGCCTGGTGGGAAGCGAGAATGTGGTAATCTAGGTTTGAGAAAAATAACGTAGGGGAGCCTGAAACAGAAAGCTGGAAGATGTATGGGACAGAAGTCAGGAGGAAGGCAGGGATTAACATGCAGCCCGAGTCAGGGAGCATGGTGGGAGCAAGCTATTTGGGACAGGTATGAGGAATCGGGATGAGGTGGGGCTAGAATTAGGTTACACTGGGGGAGGCCTGGCTGGGAAAACCCCTAAGTTTTAAAATGTGTTCTCCGTTTCCTTCCGGTGCCAGGCCCAGGATGAAGGTTTATGTTTTCCATCTGTTGATTTTAGACCACTTTGTTTTTAAGGCTTCAAGGCTTCAAACAACCTCTGTGGCTAAGGTGGTTGTCAGGGAACCCAAACCTTTGCATGGTGGTTTTGGGGAAGGTCATGATCCAGGTCGGGGATCTCACCATGGTAGGCAGTTCATGGACAAGAAAGGGGCCCCCCTTTTTAGGTGGTGGATGGAGAGCCAATCTGTAAATCTCACACAGGAGGCGTATTCCTATGAGCTGAAATTAAATATTCCAGCCCTGGTGACTCATGAGCATTGACCTGATCTGAATCTGCTTGAAAAGTGTCTGACCTTGAAGTTTTCACCATGCAATAGTTTTATGTAGAAGGTTGTAGAACCACAATACAGTTTTAGTCACACAATCACACATCATTTTCTTCCACAGGAAGCTTCATGAAGAGCAGGGTATTTGATGGTCATTTAGTGAAACATTTTGTTTTATTCTTGTTTAATTTGTAGCCTCCACAGCCTGTGCTTTGCACACCATTTAAACCCAGCACCAAGCCCGGCATTGTCTCTTTTCTTTGTGGACTTTCATTTGGCTGTCACATTAATGATCATACACATGAACTGAAAAAGATACAGGAAGGTAAAAGCACTTATAGCACATGGACATTATATAACAGGTCATCTGGACAAAGTATGATTCAAGCACTACCCGAAATGCCTGCCAAAGGTGTTTACAAACATCTAATTCGATTAAACTAAATATTTTCCATCTTGGAAGACATGCTGGCAAATCTTTTCAAGCTCTGAGTTACTTGTAGAAATTGCTTAACAAATCTAAAGCCACTATCAGCGCAACAACCAAGCACATTCACTGCCACTACTGAATGTTGTAACTGTGCAGATACTCCAGATCTTCCACCACATATTAGGAAGCAGGTGACTTCTGCAGACTCCCAGTGAACCCATCCTGTTGCCCCTTCAAGGTAGCTACTAAAGGCCAAATATCCTGTACACTCAATGGAAGAAAATGATGTGTGATTGTATAATTAAAACTCTATTATGGTGCATATAGACAGATGTTTTGTAGCTTTCAAGTAATTGACTTTGTCTTCCGTATGTTACAGTCATTTACTCAACATAACTGGTACCACTGGTATTTCGTACTTTGCTAAAGCCATCTACCTGGTTTGAAAATACACACACAAAAAAGAAACCATTGGTTGTAGTTTATTCCAGTGGTCAAGTCTGTGTTAAAAATATAAAAGTGTCTAGCTCCAGCTTCCTGCCATTACTTGCCTAGGTCCATTGAATCAGAGCCCTTTTGTACCTGATGCCTTATTCCTTTAATCAAGATCCCTCTCAGTTTGTTCGATAAACAGATTTTGCTGTTTATCTTTAGTTATTTAGCATCCTTTCAAGAATATGGGCATCAGAATTATCTGAAATATCTTAGTATCACCCTCACTGAAGCAAGAGTAGTAGAGTATATAGGAATAAAACATGCCTGTTTTTCTGTCCTCACCATTCTCATGTTTCTAATCCCTGTTGTTAGGATTTCATATTCAGTGACTTGTTCTCCATTATTTTTATACCTTTTTAGATTTTTTTCCCCCCCGCCTAAGAGATTCCAACCTCACTCTGAAGGTTTTTTTTCAATTCTTCCAGACTTTGCATCTCACTAGATGCAGATGCATTTTGTTTCAGTGAGCCAGGTTGGCCAAATAGTCCTGTCCTCATAACTTATTGCTCTGCTAAATCTTGATGCAATCCATAAAATTTATCAGCAGCTGTTTTATATTTCCTTCAAGTTCAGTGGTGATAACATCTACTAGCCCTTGTCCTCAGGCCCTCGTTTTGAAACATCCCTATTGGATGGTTCCTTCTAGCAAATATTTGCTGAAAAAAATGTCATTTTTTTAATCTACATGCTTTATTCACATTGTGCAGTTAGGTACCCCACTTACATGAACAATCATACTTTTCTCTGTTGCAATCCCATAAAATAACTATGCAACTAGAAAGAAAACACTTTAACATTAAGAAGAAATCATCTTTTCCTTCATTATTTCCTCATTTTGTTTCCTCATTTGAGAGAAAGAAGTTATTGTTAAGTGAAGGTCCCCTCTATTTTTTTTTTTCCCCCTAGATTCCAGCATATTCTCACTATTCCCCTCCATCATATACCTGAAGTTGTCTTGTCCTTGCTGTGGGTCTCTGAGATAAAAGTCCTTGATGATTGTGCTATTAAGTTAACAGTCAACACTGTGAATAACACTTGTTAAATGAATGGAAATGATATAGAATCTTACTGATCAGATCTATCTAAAAGAATCAAAAGAGAGTGGCCCCTCTCTGTTTTCTTCTGTATGTTTTCTTCTGTTGGCAATGTGTTGTACTTGAGACAATAGGTATGAGTGTCTGTTGATTTAAAAATCAGTTAAAGATGAGAAATTGCCTTTCTGGCCATCTTTATTCTTTAAAAATTGGGAACAAATATTTATCTGTGGTCAGATGAAAAACTGTCCCCTTTGTACCATAAGCTTCTTAGTCTAAAACATTAACACTTTAATCATAAACCACTGTGTCTCCCACAGGACAAAAAGAGCAGAGAACATACCAACGATGAATCATCTGTTTTTATTATCAGTCATTCAGTCATTTTGGTGATGGGTGCATGAATAGATAGAGCCCAGAGTTATGAGCCAACTTGGCAGCTGGCAGGTAAGTCCCTGGAAGCTGACCAAAATGCTTCCTCAAGAATCACATCTCTGTTTTATAGATTATATTTTACAAAACTGTATCCTAGTCTATAAAGTATCTGCGTATCTGCTTCGGCCAATGGGATCGTACTTAAGCATATATCTAATGTCAGTGGAACTTAGGCATGTCCATGCCTGTAAATGTGCTTAAGCAAGGATCTGAAAAAGAGTGCTTTCCTGGGTGGGGAATAGACAAATAGCATTTACAAGAGTGAGACAGAGCTGAAAACTAATGACACAATGGCGATATAAAAAGAGAAGCAATAATGTTACATTTTCATGGATCCCATAAAGTTCCCAGTGAAGTAAGTTCCCAGACAATCTTATGACAACTGTGTTTTAAAGAATAAATTAAATTATCTTTTATGAATCCTTTGCCCACCTGTACTATCTGTCAGGAAGCTGAAAGCATTTTATTAGCTCTGGAATGGAGAAAAAAAATAAATGAATGTAATAGTGTCTCCCTTCCTTCCCCTGGTGTAACTCCCAAGATCACTTGCCTAACAATGGTATGCAGTGATTATGGACCTGGCAACACTTGCATTATAAAGTGTCTTTATATGAACTTACTGTAATACAGTCAAAGCATTTACTTCATGCTCAAGTGTATATATACACTTTAGGGGCCGAGGATAATTTTCCTTGCGCTCATCAGTGTAAATATAAGGCGTCAGTAACACTTGTTAACAACCTTTTAAAATACAAATTCCCATCAAATTTGGGAGGCTAGAGGTATGGCACAATAACATATAGAAAGAAACTTTATTGCATTGTCTTTTTAATGCAATTTGATTACTCAGATAAGAGTATGAATGAGTAAATTCAACAGCCTTCTGAACTTCACTGCCTGTCAAAAATAAATCTTCTAGCTCTTTTTATGTTTCAGTAAATTTGCCTATAAAAATAATTGTCACTAGTGCAGGTCTTGTCATCTGCTTTCACTATGAATGCTCTTAATATGATGATGCTTGCATCACTGTGTTGTCATGTATATAGACTATATAGTATGCATATTGTATATATATATATATATGTGGTTTTTTGAAATTCTGTAGGTCTCTTGAGTAGCACAGCTTTTCTGTAGCATTAGTCCATATGCACATAAACACATACTTATATATCTACCCTCTCAAGAAAGTACAATACCTTAAATTGAACTAATGTACAAACATATGTGTGTATTTCCATTTGCCAGATAGATCAGGAGTGTAGATTGACCTAACAGATGTGTGTGGATTTTGCATAGATGAGGTGCTGTAAATTGCTGTACAAAGAGTTCATCCCTGTGATCTTTTGTTCGCCTCTTGCTCAAAGAAGAGAAATAATTTCACACAGTATGATCAGTAATGAGCAACTATGGACATAATTCTATGCAGGTGTCCAAAAGAGAAGTATTTATCCACTGGGCATAAAATAGTAAATTTTACCAAACAGTAAGCCAATCCTGCTCCATATTTGACACCTTCTCCTTTTTACTACTTTGCTCTGTAGTTCTTTCAATAGCAATATGTGGTATCTTTTTTTTTTTTTTTTTTCCCTCTTTGTACTTATTTTTGTCACACCTTTTTTCATTTATGATCTCCTATGCGTGAATTCAGGAAATCCAATCTTATTGGAATATATCTTTTTAAAAAGGTGTTTCAAAGAGTTGTTTTAGGTGTTTTATTTGGCTGCTCGCATACTAGCAGTGTTAACTAGAACAGTGGTAAAGAACAAAAGCATGAACTAATGCTATGAGAAACACTAACTCCTGCAAAATAAAAAATATGTGATGTTTAGCATGTGACTATCTATACTGAGGACTAAGGTTAATGTTGCCACAGTGCTTCTGGTCTGAGGTTCTTTTGATAATGTTTGAACAGTTGCATTTGTCAATATGCTTGGAGATTTGGGAAGGGCTGTTTCCATAATGTTTGCATTGATGTGCTGTACCTGTAAAATTAACATTCCATTTAATGTGTTGTAACATATTAAATGTTACATTCCATTTAGTAAGTAACTGTATGTTACAGTAAAGCTGATAGATTAGATTTGGTGCTATTTGTTGTTAAAATGTTGGCAATATATAGGCAAGACACAAAATACAGCTCTTACTGTGCCAAAATTAGGGTCTAAATAGGCAGAAGTACACCAAGGCGGATACTTCAGAAATTTCCAGAGAAATTACACTAATATTATTTGGACAGAGAAGGACATTTGGCATCACTTTTTGGTTGAAATAGTATAGAATTTTTTTGGTTTGTTTTGTTCTTGTTTGTTTTTTAAATATAGGGAAGATGGAGAAATGGGTGTTGGGGGGAAAAAGGTGAGTGAGTAGAGGGTTTTCTGGATAGGAGTGTGGATAAGAATGAACTTATATCCTGGCAATGTGCCTATTAAAATCCCTACCTTTGTGCTACCAGTACACACTGTAATGTTCAGGTCAAATTTTCTAGAAAATACACTGAAGGAGTATTTTAGACCACATACTGCAAGCGGATGCTCCAAAGTGTAGAAAAATGAGCGTGGAGCTCTCAGATAATAGGCAAAGCCTGAAAGACTTGTAGCAAAAAAAAAAAAAAAAAAAAAAAAAAAAAAAAAAAAAAAAAAAAGTAAATCTATATATTACAAGATTATATCGTTCTGAGAGAAAAAAAAAATTCCGAGGAAAGCAATTTCATCAGCATTCATAGCACTATGCAGAGGCTCAGCTCCCATGAAGCCAGCTCCAGAAATGACATCATTCATCCACCATGACATACTCGGCCACTCAGACTGGCACACAAATACTGAGCAGCTGCCCTACACAACTCCTGTTGCATATTTTCAGCAAAATAAAGCCTCTAGTCAGCGATATGAATGGTTATTCACCCATCTGCAAAAAGAAGGTGGGTGTGCTAGGCAGCAAACAGCGAGCATCATACATTCAGTGATGGGCAATGCCGTGATGGGGAAACCACAGAGAATTGTGCTGATAGGAAATGTGCAAAGATTGGGCTTCTGTTCAGTTAAGCCCTTCAATTCCACCAATGCCATGGACAAAGCTCACTTCCTCTGGACAGCTCCAGATGTCCATAAAGGACTATAAAGATTTTTATTTTGCACGCCAAGCTTTTATTTCGTGTAAACAAAGAACTTCCACGGACGCACCAAAGGGAGCCTTTGGACTGCTGGAGGTCTGAGAGGAAGGAGACTCGAGCAGTATAGCGCTGGCTTCCCTCTCCTCCATGCCAGGTGTCCTTGGAAGATTATTTTGGGCTTAAATGTTGTGACCACTGCATTCCTGCAACTGCCTGTTGGGCCCTGGGATATGGTAAGCAGATATGCGTACTTTACACCAATTTAAAGTTTCTCTTATTTACATTTTGAACCTAAAAGGGCCATTGTTAAGGAATAGAGGAGTAAAGGCATCTTTGATCCCCTGCCTAGTCTGAGTTAATTAGCTAAATTGTGAATATCTCACCTCATCGTTCTTCATTGAGACACGTCCAACTGCACAACCTAGTAATTAATACAAGGCATCATGGAAATGGTATTGTAGCTTTAAGTTCGTTATCCTGAGTAGCTCTTTTATTTAAGCAATTCCTGGATAATGTTGTTAATTCCTTCTTCCACCTTGAATCAGCATTTAAAGAGACACGTGTCCTCCAAGTGAAGTGTCTTTGCAAGGGAGATGTCTGTATTTGTATGTGTGTGCTCCTCTTCCTCTCTCTGTCGATACCCCTTTAGGGAATTGATTGTAGAGGACAACTAAGTCTTAATATTTTTCTCAAACTCAGATAAAATTCTTTATCCAATATTATTGTATGCATATGCTACTTGTAGACTAAAATGTTAATTTATCAATGTAATGTATGAAGAAATATATCATGCTACTTTCAATAAAGCATGAAATATTTCATTTTGGTCACACAGCTGTTATTAGCAACAGTATTTTACATAATGTGATTTGCTTTATGAGGATAGAGTAGTGCTCATTTTCAAAATCACAATTTTGGCTCTTACCCTGAAGTATCATATATCTCTGCATTTTCCCCAATATATAGTAATGCATTCAGAAGCATGGAAGTGTGGTGTGTGAGGCAGCAATTTCCCTCAGTAAATTTTCCTGGAAAAAACACAGACTGGCTTTTGAAAGTCAGAAACATCAGTCATATTACAAAGAAAATTAGCTGAAAATGTGAGTGTTTCTGCAGAAAGGATAAAATCAGAAATTTGTCTTTATTTGATGATGCAGTTAATGCATGATTCAAATCAATGTAATTGAAGCTTAGTCTTGAGAATGTATAATGACTTGAGAATGTATAATGAAATAGAAGCCTGTGGCTGGAAACCTGTGTACAGATATTCCATGAAGTGCCTGGCTAAAACTTAATGGCCAAACTCATGTTAGAAGTAGAGAAGAGATTTGCCATCCTGTGGGATGACTAGACCCCAAGATGTGACCCAGCTGGGTCTCCATGCATCTAGGGGGTAAAACTGGAACTCAGGGATTTAACAGATCTAATAGCAGTAGCCAACACCTCCAAGAAGCTCTGCCTTTAGTTAAGAACTGGGGAGGCTGAGGGTCTATTAAGATTTTAAGAGTTAAAGACTAAATATGAAGTTAAGCTTTATTAAGAGTTTTTTCTTCTCCAGAGCAGCACAAAGTGATCAATACGGGCAACAGGAGGTAGCCATAAATGCCTGTTAAACTTCCCATATAATATACTCTATTCAATTTGGTGTCCCTTTTTGCTACTGTTGGAACAGGCTGCTCAGAGAGGTCATGGAATCTCTTTCTCTGGAGATCTTCCAGACCCGCCTGGATGCCACCCTGTTGTAGGTGTCCCTGCTTTAGCAGTGGGGTTGGACTAGAGGTCCCATCCAACCTTCACCATTCTGTGATTCTGTTAATGCTACGTCTTCATCCTAAGGGTGTGCTTTGTGTGGAGGGTAGCAGTCACAGTGGTATGAAATGCTGCCCTGTATCCACCCTCCAAATCCGTGAAAGAGGCGTGAGGATTTAAGTGAATTCTTCACTATGAGTCAGGTATTAAATGGGTGCCCGAGGGGTTGTGGACCCTCTATCCTTGGAGTTGATCAAGGTGCTGAGCAACCCAAATGAAAGGCAACTTCAGAGCTGTTTTTGTAGGGACTTGCAATAGGAACCCTAATTGGTATGAATGGGATGGGATGGGTGTGGAAGCCCCAGAAGGAAGAGCGGGCAAAGGGCTGTAGGAATGGCTGTTGATGGCACCCAAATGAGCAGGTCACAGCACACATCTACGAGCAGCTTCTCAGGACACCCACCTCTGGAGACAAAGGACAGCGGTGAACTCCTCATGACTCACCGAGGTGGGACAGCGTGACTGACCACTATCCACTCCTAAAGACAACAAAAAGGCACATCCAGCAGCAGCACATGCAGCAGCCAACCAAAAAAAGAAGCCAAGAGCCAAGATGAGGCTCGGATAGCTGGTGTCCCTTGTCCTCCATGTCACTACAAGGAATGTATCTCTGTGCCTGAGTGCTGGCCAGACTGCCCGGTTACCCACACCCTGGTGCTTGTGAGTATGTGGGTTGGAGGGAGGGAGTGAGCTCAGCACACTCCTCTTCTGAGCATGGCTGCACTGGTGAAAGTGTTGCAAGACTATATTCTTGACTTTGCAGGAAGTAGTGTTTGGACCTGATGACCTCCGGGGGGTCCTTCCAACCTCAACTATTTTTTGATTCTAGGACTTAACTGCAGGAATTAGTGGAGTATGTTCTGTGGTCTCTCTTACACAGGAAGTAAGATTAACATATTTTGATGGTAACTTCTAGTCTTAAATGTTCATCACTTCTGACCTTCTGACCACCACTGTTAAGACTTAAAGATTTTTTTTTTTTTAAACATGGGAAAAAAAAAAAGGCAGCATTCTGAGATCATAAAAGTTATAGGTCAATGCTCCTCTGAGGGATTATTTTAGATTTTAAATCTGCTAAATAATCCTGCCCTTGAAAACATAAGGAAAAAATGGTTTAGTCAGTGGTTATGATTAGAAGGCTGTAAACTCAATTCTAGGATGCTGGGACTGAAATGTCTTCTCAGTCCTTGTTAACGCAACAGTGCAGTTATATTGCAAACAGTGGCGATTATGTGTCTACTTTTTTAAAAAAAAAAAAAGTGCACTGCTGGGAATGAATTTCCCAATTCATGGATTCCATCTTATTTTGTTCTTTCTTCACTGTGCTGAACTGACTCTATGAGGCTGAATCCACAAATAATCTTTCTCTTTGCTGTAATGCCCTCTCTAGAATCAAAGGACGGTACTGGAAAGCAGGCATGCCCATGAGTTCTTGGGCTGTAGAGGAGTTCTTGCTGGTTTGCTTGTTTGCTTTGTTCTGCTTGAGCTGCTGTGCGTCCTGGTATCCACCCCTTGACCAGCCCTGAAGAGAATTGTCCATTAAAGGAACCAAGCCATTTGTCATCTCGGGGATCTGACAGCTAAATGTTGTGAATGCTCCTCTTCCCTGCATCTTAGCCTCAGCCTTCTCTGGATTTTTATAGCTACGATCATGTGCAATTGAAGTTAACAGTGACAGAATTTGGACATATCACAAAATGCAAACAACTTCTGATTTTTTGCTTTGGTTTCTTTTTGCTGACATTTCAGTCTGGCTAGTTTACTGATATCTCCAGTGTAAAAAGTGTATTCTGAGTTTTGTTCTTGGGTTCTCCGCTGCTTTAACATTCCCCTTTACTATTTTTTGTCTTTTCTTCTCATGGTGGATAACAGAAACTGTATCTCATTTCTCCATTTCTTCTTACGCTCATATTAGTCCCTTATTTTCCTATCAGCCTGTCTTGTAGAAGAAACAATTTTCCTCATGCACTGATCTCTGCCTTAATATTTTGGTACTTTGATTCCTGTAACTTGTATAGCCTATAGCCTATTCCTCTCTTGCAGACCTGACACTTGCCTTTCTTTCCTTCAGAAGCTATATCCAAACCTCTTATATCTTCCTTGGCCATCTTCCCAAAACATGTAATTCTGCATCTTTGAAACTCCCCACAAATTCATCTTGTTTTTATCACTTTTAAGGCCCTCTTTCACTGACCATGCTTTCTGCTGTGTTCGTTCCCCACTCTCTGCAATTATGCCAGTCTAGAAACCATTTCTTCTAAAATTTCTTATTTGTTATCTCCCTGTTTTCTTCCACCCTATCCATTCTGTGCTTACTGAGATCCATGATACTCCAGCCCTCTTTTTTTTCATTTTTTTTCAAAAACCTCTTTTCAAAAACTCTTTTTAAAAACTTATTCAAAACTTTCTTTTGTAAGAATCTCAAGAATTGGAAATAGAAATCTTGTTAAATTGTAATCTGTATTCAGTTACACTCATGCATCATCAATAACTCCAAGGGATTGAGTTCAGTGGCTTTGCACAAGTACAAGCAAGAGTAAGATTTACTGCAGAGTGCTTAGAAGAGGCAAAGAGCAGTTACCTTGAAGGGCCTTTTTTTGTTCCACTTAGATCTAGTGCTTAATGGTGTTGCTATTACGATGTCTTTACAAGATGTCTTATAAACTTTAAAGACAATTCTAATGCATGGCACTCAGTTTCCTTTTCTGAATGGCCAAGTTAAACCCCACAAAGTTAAATGGTTGCTGATTGCTTTTGATGGCGGGTGCAATATAAAGCTCTTTCCAAAGCAATGGTGCAGTAAGCTTGTAGTTCCACCTGATATGTTTGCAGAATATGAGACACATCTGAGATTGTAATATCTCATTTGGACATGATAGCATCAGTGTGAGTGTATCAAATACTTCATTCACATGATATTGGATCAGTAAGTCCTTCAGACTTGGTAGCCTGCCAGTGAGGCTGCAACAATTTGTGCATTCAAAAGCACTGTCCCTGAGTTTTGTCTGCCCCTTTCTGCACATGCCAGTGTATTAAAACACATTTATATTTTTGGGTAGGAAACAGTCATCTACAGTGCTTGTGAATTACTAGATGCCATCATAGTCCTTTACTGATGTTGCCCAGTTGGACTTAAATATGACAAAGAATGGTTCTTTACAAGATTTAATAATTTAACTTTTTTTTTTTTTTTTTTAGTAACAGAGCATCAGTGTGTACTATTGATGAAAGCCAAGCAGAAATTAATGGTTGTTTGTGTTACAGTCTTCCAATCAATACAATATGTTTTGTTGTTGTTTTTCTGAGCAGGGTTTATATATTTTTAGGAGTTGAGTATGTGAGTCAGTAACAAGTTTTAGAAACACCAAGAAGATTTTTATACTCTAAAATAAAACCCAGATAAAAGTCAGTGTGATCTGTTCACATTATATTTGCTGGCACTGCACTGCTTTCTGTTGAATCATTCTTGATTTACACCAGAGTATCCAGTTTACAGTATCTTGGTTTCTAATGAACTAGCAATATGCCCTATTGCCATTTGGCTAATCAAAAGGCTTTTAACCACTCTGGCCTTTTACATAAAGTCATAAGAATACTTTTACTGCCGCACCATGCCATAAATTGCATCATTTAAAATGTTGTTCAGAGCTGTATGTGCAGTTGAGTGGGATCCCTGAAAGCATTAATTCGGCCATAGGTGTCATGATAGTCTCTCTCTTTTTGTTGTAGAGGAGGAGTGCTTAATTAACAAGGAAAAAATTCACATGGATTGGCTGAAATAAATCAGAAAGTTTTCCGTGAATCACAGGGCCAAAGGAATTTCACTTAAGGATAGGCATATTCTCACAGACCTTTCCCCAGTACTGCCTTATTTCATCTGATGCGAGTAGCTGTTGTGTATCTGAATTCATGTGATCTGTATGTGATCCAGGAAAGCCGCTTTGTCATCAGAGATCAATCTTAGCTCTGTGTCTAGAAGGTTTTTGTTTGTTTAAGGACATAATTTAGCATTTTCAACTGATCTGTAATCTGGAAACATCCATCCGGATTCCACCCTTAGAGTGGATAATTCTTTAAAAGATAACCTTGTCAAAGGGAGGAATTGCTCCTGTAAAAGTGTTCCTATAAAGGGCTCTGTCTGGTTGTGTGTGTCCTGATCTGGTATCCAAAGCTGTGATCCTTACCGTGTGATGCATGGCTGCCTTTTGGCAGTGGTCGGTTGGTCTCGTGAATCCACCTAACATAAACTTCACTAGGAGTTTATCAGGAGTGAAATCATGAAAGCTGAAGATTCTCAAAGCTGTAGTTTCACTACAAGCTGTGCTGCTTCAGACACCCAGCATGTTAATGGGCCTGACAAAACTTTGCAAGGCCCCACGTGGGGGAAAACAGCCAGGCATGATGTCAATAGCAACATCTGCATAAAGTTTTGAGCAAGTGGAGATGAAAGTCTCTCTTTTTTTTTTTTTTTTTTTTGTGTGTGTGTGTGTGTGTGTGTGTGTGTCTGTGGTTACTGATCCTCTAAATTGCCTAGTTCAAATTGAGATGTGCCCGAGTTTGGAAACTTGGAGATTGAAAGGTAAAACTTGTGGGATATCTCCTATCCCATTTCAAAGTGCAGAGTTCTGTTGCATAATGCTGTATAGGGACTGTTTACAGAGAGGCAGGATATACTGGCCTGGTTATAAATTTTAAGGACATAAGTGCAGGATGACGTAGTACGAAATTGTAGGTAGGTTTGGCTGAATCTCATGAAAACGAGATTAAATTAGCTCGTGCAGAAATACGTGCTGTCACAGGTAGATTGCTTTCAGTACCTGACCTGGCTCAGTAATCTCCAAACTGCAGCACTGTTTGAAGTATAGATATATCTTCTATTGCAAAATGCATCCAGCACAGCTGATAGGAAGTGTCCTCCAGGGTGCACTTTCTGAGGGTGCCCTCCAGAAGGACAAAGGAAAATGTGAGCTCCGAAGTCCTCAAGGAAGACTGTAATCATCTGAGTTGCAGAAGATGCTAGAACTAATTTTATGCAATTTCAGTGAGAGCTCCTTCTGTCAAAAAGCCAAGCCCAAGGAAAACAGTATATTTTAACTGGCTGCAAATATATTTTGTGTTTGCACTGATTACTAGTGCAGTATTTGTAACCCTATAAACTGTGGTCTAGTAGGCTAAAAAACAGCAGTATGCCATATTGATGCTTCAAATGTGGAGCTTTCTATGGAAAAGTGATAGCATAAATAAAAATAAAAGCAAATGTTTCTCAGCTTCTAAGTAGCTTTTACATTTCTCTCTTCTTTCTTCTGACTTTTCAGTCTTCTGACTTTTCTCTTTTTTTGTAAAGTACATACATTCAGCACACTGGGAATGAGGCCTTTGTGAAATACGTCATCCTGTAATGTCTATTAAGTAAGGTCATTTACCAACTCATCTTTTTCATATGCCTTTTTGAGGGGAAAAAAATAAAAAAGAGGCATGTGGAGAATTCAGAAACTTTCCATTCACCTGCTTTAAGTAAAATGAGAGTACAAAAGATTTATTATGAAAGTATTTTTAAGAAAATATTTTAAGGTGTTCTTGGTTATGTTTCGATTCTATCAAAATTCTTAATTAGGAGAAAGCAATAAATATTTTTCATTCCCTGCTCCGTTCCATAAATCTCAGACAAGGATCTCACTCATGATACTGTACCATAAAAAACAATATCCTTTGGGACACTCAGTGAAAGCTGCTATGTTGCTCTTGGGGTTTATATTACTTTAAGTGAAATCCAGAATTTGATAGTGTTCTGATTTCTAACTTCCTTAGTCTTTTACAACATGTAACAAAGCACTTAAACTAATATCCCAGTTCATTATTTCCAGTTAAGAAAATAGCAATATCTGGTCTCAGTTTTTAATTTACATTAACCCAGGCCAACAGGCAACTGTAAGGACCCTCTAAGGACTGTATTGCTTTTTAAACCTTTAGAATTCCCTTTTGTGCTCTTTCTGTTTTCTTTCTAGTTAGTTTAATTAGGCAAGATGTGTTTCTAGATACGTCAGAATAGTTTTGAAAATTCTGAAGCAATGCTTTCCCTTTATATTTTATAATATGCTCAAACGTAAACACTTGAAACATTTTGAATGTGCTTAACATTTCAACTGTTGCAAATGATGTCAAAATACTGTAGCTCTACTCTTTTTCTTTTGCAAAGAGAATTAGAACAAGCTGGTTCCTTACAGACTGTAGTCTCTGCGTTATTACCGTATATACAGTTTCAAACCATGAGGATTCTATTCCTCTCGGGAAGTCTTCTGTCAAGTAGTGCTAAACCTCTTTCAGTGGGAGTTCATGCTGTGTAAAATATATCACATTTCACTGCTAAACAACATGTTAAAACCAGAGCAATACATAATAATCTCCTTGAAGCTTAAGTGCTTTATAAGCCTTCATCTGAGTTCAGCAAATTTCACCAGCAAAATACTGAGACTACTAGTGTAGCACTTCATGGATCTCTGACAATCCTGGAGTTATTGACAGCAGGTAGGAAGATATCTCCAGACTAACACTTAAAGGTGCTCTTGTTTAAGAGGATTTTGTATTCCTTAGTGGCATAAAATAATAGTGGTAAATTTTCTTGTATTTTTTGGCAGGGTGCAGCTGTGCATATTGCTCAACACAAATTAACTCAATCCATCCTTTATTTAAATATCTATAATTTTATCTCATGCATCTTTGTCAAGAATTATCCACGTGCCTGCAGTTTTTGTTTTGTTTTGTTTTGTTTTGTTTTTTCAGTTTGTTTACAAGCAGTTACTGTGCAACAGTGAAGCCCTACTAGATGAAGCGGAGCTGCTGTGATGCTCCTTATAACCCCATTTTCAGCAGAGATATTCAAATAAAGATATGTAAGTAATTATTTCCAAATATTTTGTTCCATATTCACCTATACTGTAGAGGTCATGGTTTGTAATGAGCTTAGATTTTTTTATAAAAACATAATGAGACTTTTTCTGTATTTGAGCAAAGCTTTATTACCAAAGTTGATAATGTCAGTTGATAATATGGCTGTTTGGTGCAGCCAAACTGAAAAAAAAATGCAGTTAAAAACAAATTTTCTAGGCTTCTACAATTAGTTTCTGTATGTATAAATCAGGCCAAGTGGGTCTTTTCCTGTTTAGTGCAAAAGTCTTGTCAGAGCGCTACACAAGTTATGGTCAAAGCTAATGTCTCCTATTTGACACCAATCTGAAGGGATCATTCAGTGCCAAAGATGCAGCTGAAGGTGTACAACCTAGTCAGCAAGATCTGCTAACATTACATTTTCAAAGCATCCCTTTTCAGATGTTCACTGTCTTTTAAATATATTGATAATTACATTTTGCTTTGTGATATCATTGTTACTCTAGTTATAGATAATAAGATCAAGGCAGAAGTGAGTATAGGCCTTCACTGAATATGCAAAATATGTCTATTTTGCAAAAATAAAATATTTTATCCCAGCAACATATTTTAAAATGTGTATTTTTAGTGAACAAAAATGTTCTTCTCACGTTTTAGTAAAACCAGATGAATGTATTGTTTCCTGAAACCCTTCCTTCTTCTCTTAAACTCTTTGGGATTATGTGTAACATCAACTAGATTAGCTTTTGGCTGATAGCTTTTCAAAAGGAGTGTGCTGATGGAAGACCAGGCCTGGAAAAGTTGTTTTATAAGTGGAAATCGGTATTGATGTTGGATTATTTTGCCACATGTGGTATGCAAATGTTCTGTTACTGAAGTAAATACAATTGTGTCTTACTATTTTCCTTTCAGAACAGAAAAACGACACAAATTCTGAGCAGCAATAAAAGAGAAAACTCTATTACCAACTATAGGCAAATTATATGCAAACTTTAGTATCAGTATTGCCGTGTATAATCCCCTCACCCACCATTTTGTGTTATAACTAACATGTTTAGACAATACAGGAAAATATTTGTATATAGTCATGTCCTCAGAAAAGTCTGAAACAGATTGGACTAAGTGAAACATTCCTAAGTATTAGATAGGTTGCTCTTACCAGTGACTGAAAAAGAAAGAAGTACTCCTTCCTTTCTCTTCCATTCTTGGATTATTTTCAGCTCCATTAGGACAAAGCTAATGCTCTCTATTTAAATCATATCTTGAAGGTTAATTGGAACTTATTGTAATGCATAAGATGGTTCCCCCTCTGTGAAGAGGTATTTCTCACTGAATGATGTAACCAAGGCTAATTTTTTTTTGTTTTAATTTTGTCCCTTCTGGCCCCTCCCAAATTATATGAAACAGAAATTGTATCTTAAGAAAAATAATTCTGCCATATTTTGGGCATTTGCCACTTTGCATGTGTCACTTTCTGTGCGATAGTATTTTCTTTCTAAGTCATGTGCTTTTCTTTTTTGGATTCATTTTAATTTTTTATATTCCAACATACAGTAGCAGGCAAAGCAAAGAGGCAAACTCCCACAGTGTTATCTTCAGACATTCAGAAACCTAATACAAAACCTTACTGGCTGTTAATATGCCAAGTTTAAAGATAAATAGTAGGCATATCTGTGGGTCATATAATTAAAAATTGATGCTTATAGTAAGAAATAGTGGGAAGCTTTTTATTTATTTATCATTATATATCTTTTCAAGTCATATTCTAGAATCAATGTCCTACAGCCTCTTCAATTATTCTCAAAAGACCTTCTAAAGGACACAAAATCTACAGCAGGGAAACAGAACTCTATCTTCTCTGAGGAAGCCACAAAAAAAAATCCCTATTAAGAAGAGAGTGTTTAACCTTTCTCTAAATAATGATATTAAGACCATTTCTATTGTGAAATAAATTCATATTGTTGTGGATCATTTCTCTTGGTTTCAGAGTCAGAGAGGAAAAGCCATTGGCTGTAAGGAAATAGTATAGGAGAAAATACTTAAAAAGCCCAAGCAAGCAGGTTGTGAATCAAATAGAAATTGTTCTAAAAGGAACTAATTATGTTTAAACAGTGTATTTCCAAAATTAAATTTGTTACCATTTAAATACAAATTCCAAGCCATCTCTTTTTACTTAGTGATTTAATGTAATTAATAGTCTGTTTAAATAATGACAGCTATTAAGAGGTCAGCCCTTTTGTCCTTCATTAGTTTTATTCTTAATGCAACCACAAAACACCCACAACTGCATGTCACATTAAGTAGTCATTCAGTGTATTGCTATATCAATTGTTCATGAATTATATATATGAAAAACATCTGTCTCGGGAAATATTGAGAAGGGTTTTGCTTGTGTGCACAAGCCTAACAGATGAGGCACTTTTTCTGCATCACAGTCAGTTTTAAGATTCGTATCAGCACTGTAGTAGCCTCTAGCTAGAATGAAAGTCATTCAGGATAGTGTGGCTTCAATAAGGCATTCACCAGTATTCATACTATTTTCCACTAGTAGCTGACGCATGACTTATTGAGATAACAAAAAAGTATTGCAAATTGTATTGTTAAGAGGAAATGGAGCCTGTTGATATTGAATATGCACTTGCAAAAAACACAGAAAGTTCCCTAACAGCCAGTGTGACAATGCTGAATAAAGTCAACCATGTTAGATACCTATATGGATAATGTCAGCCCTGCTTATTTACCAGAGGGGGAAGAAAAAAAGCATCAACTATTTTTCTTTTTTAATTATTATTAAAAACTACACAATACTATTACATGAGTTCACAAACTAAATGATCAGAGAGCCATGAGTCCCATTTTTTTTTTATTTTTGTATTTTTGTGTGATTGTAGAAAATTGTGAAAGATCAGTCAAGGACTCGTGCTAAATATTATAGTAATAACTTCTGATGAAAATCATTGTGCTTGATATTAGTTGTGAAACAACATACAATGCAATTACTTGTTGTGAGTGCCATGGATTTTCTCTTCTGTGCATAGCATTTCCTGGGATTTCTTTGAGAAATAGCCTCATTGCCTATCCCATTAAACGCTGTGTTTGTATGAAAAGAATGCACTGAGGCGTTTTCCAGAGCAGCTGATACAGCCGACCAGAACCCAAGCGTGGATCAGGCTGCCACATTGTGTAACTCTTGTGCGAAGCCACCCGCTGATTAGAGTTGACAGGGAAATGCCCCTTGTTAAAAGCCATCCAATGGTAGCAGAAATGTGGCACGAAACAGGTTGAACATATGAAAGCTGCCGGCACTCTGAATGTAGTCTGTACAATTGTCAGATTAGTAAAACTGTCTGGGTTCTTTTCTTTTTTTCTTTTTCTTTTTTTCTTTTTTCCCCCCTTGTGTTGTGCTTAGCACAAGCTGGAACAATCCAGTGCGATGGTCATTTCCTGCTGAGTCAGAATGCAGCAAAGCTGTTTGAGCGCGGAGGGCCACAGGAGACTGTTGTGTTTCCTGCTCTGTGCTGGAGAAGAGATTGCAGTTTGCTTGGAGAAGCAGAAGTGATTAAAGAGCTTCTGTGAGATTTCTGAAGGGAGAAGGGAAGTATTTTTGATGTGATTTTAAAACCATTCTTTCAAAGCATAATTTATCTCCTTAACTGCTCTGCTGGGCTTTTTTTTTTTTTTCTTTTTTTCTTTTTGGTGTGAATTTCTAACACTTGGAAATATGTAGTTTCTAGAAGACATAGCACCTCAGAATGCTTAGGTATATTTAGCGGAATACTGGAAGTGCTTTAAAATTAACAACAGATCCGTAAAGATAACTCTGGATTATGTTACAGAAATAATTTTAGTAGATGAGATTTCTCCAATATATTTCTCTAAAACAGAAATTGTAACATATGGGTATTTCCATCCAAACCAGAGAAATAGGATAACCTCCTCTCTTTCTGAGAAAAGAGACTGAAGGGTCTCCCAGATGGTATATTCGCTCTACTAATTTTGTTTCCTCCTTCCCACCAGTTTTTGCCTGTTTGGAGAACAGGCATTTCTTGTCTTCCCTGTGAGTGAACCTTCGCAAGAGGTTCTTCTCAGAAAGTAAGTTTCTCTGTATTTATTTATTTCTGCTTATTTTCTCCTCCTCCTATTCTCTCAATACACTTGGCTTGCATTTAGAGGAAAGTCTTTCAAAACCTTTGAAAATGTCACATATTGTGAAGCTCCAGGAAGATGTTTTATGCAGGTTAATTACTGACCTCATGTATTCATTTGTGAGTATTTCACATTTAACTTAAAATTCAATTCCCGGGGCGGGGGGGAAGTGTGAGTTGAGTAGTAAATGGATTCCTTGATAATCCTGGCAAGGATGATTTTCCGCTAGAGAGCAGAAGAACAGATATTCCATCTGCTTTGCCCTCCCAGCATTTCTGAGGTCTGGTATCATAGAATCATAGAATGCTTAAGGTTGGAAGGGACCTCCAGCGATCATCTAGTCCAACCCCCCTGCACACGCAGGGTCACCTACAGCATGTGGCTCAGGACTGCGGCCAAGCGGGTTTGGAAGATCTCCAGAGA
>VZSV01000021.1:3375941-3407311 GCA_013398735.1 Nothocercus julius
TTCTCTGGAGATCTTCCAAACCCGCTTGGACGCAGTCCTGAGCCACGTGCTCTAGGTGACCCTGCGTGTGCAGGGGGGTTGGACTAGATGATCTCTAGAGGTCCCTTCCAACCTTAAGCATTCTATTCTATAAGAAGACAGCACATGAACACACAGTTCAAAAAGGTGCCAATGAAAATGGCCTAGCAGTGAAAATGAATATGAGGAAAGAAAAAGGTAGAAAAGCAAAAGACAGAATGATCAAAAAATGCAACAGGACTGAGAAGGTAAAGAATAGATAAGGTGGGAATAGCATTAATAAGGATTAATGGTTACATTTCAATTTTTCCAGGAAAACATGTATAAATGCAGGATAGTGAGCACTAATGAAACTATAAAATGTAAGGAGAAATTCAACATCTGACTTAGCTGAAGAAGAAAGTGTACAATCAATGATGTTTAAGACTGATAGATATATTTTGAAGAGACTATGTGAAAAGAGAAGCATGATGAAAGTAGCTCTTTCTTGTACATGCAGTAAAATACATTTTGAAAATAATTTGCATAATAGCTCAAGACAGAAATCAGAATAACAGGATCGTTACTTTCTTAAAATTAATGCTCCGAATTTACTACTCAATACAGCAGGAGTTCTTATTGGTAATGCAAGGGTGGCTAAATCAGGAAAATTTTGTCAGCTTTCCTCAAAAGCACATTTAGGCGGAAATGATAAATGTGTGAATAGATTTGTTTGGAAAGTGGTCTGCTTTTTGTGAAAACTTGGAAGTATTTGTTAAAAAGATAAACAACAAAGCACAAAGATTTTCAGTGTGGGAGGTATCAGAGAGAGGTCACGGTTTTCCACGAGAAGCAGACATACTGTCTGGCAGGTGTTTGGCTAAACAATAATCTAGTTTTATGTCATAGGGCAATGCTTGCCAGCCTTAACTGTGAAGCATTTACATGTTAGTTATTCTAATTCACTGCAGGTATGGAAAAATAATGATACTTTGACCTTTGTAAGTTCATAGCTTGCTTTGTTGTTTTTGCTTCTACTTTTTCAGTGGTGCTTTTCCTTCTGCTTCTCACTTTTGCAGTGGTGCTTTGCCCTCCTGTAGGTTGGCATTTCACTTCCTAGGTCCATTGTGCGGCTTCCCCATCCTGGTAAGTTAGCATGTTGTGACCTTTATATGTGCCTAAAAGTCATTCAGATTATGAATGGAATGAAGTAAAAAGAGTTCTCTAAATGAATAAGGAAACACCAAGTGTGACTGAGGATGAAGGAAGGTTTATAAGAGCTGTGAAAGATCTAACTTTTGTCTCTCATAAAATGTCTAGCTTGTACATTCTGAGGATGGTGGAGCAATCTTTTTGTGGTTGCATAACATAGTGGAACGCACCACAAGTATAGTAACAATACAAATAATGAAAATAATTGTAAGGCAGAGATAGAAACTTGAAGCACTGAAGAAGTTGGAAAAGGTTAAAAAAAAAAAAAAAAGGAAGAATGGAGAGGAGCCCCTTTTTTTTTCTTTACCATGTTACTAACCCATATTGTGCAGGATGACAGATAATAAAATATTTTTTCAAGGATAGGATAGGAGGAACAAGAGACCCATGAAAGAGACATTGCAGTACCTGGTGGAGAACAGATACATTTTCTTGACAGTAGCAGCACATTGCTGAAAAGAGGGACTTTTCTGTCATGTTCTCAAAAAAGGGACAAATACCTGAATGCTAGCAGTGAATAAACATTTCCAAAGGAAGACAAAAAAATACACGTTTTTAGTAAACGTAAACCAAACCTTTACTAAAATTAATAATGAAGAAACAACAATTTACTGAAATAGTCACTTTTTTTCATATTCCATCAGCCTGCATTTTTTGCAGAAAGAGCTGGACAAAGCAGCTGGACCGCAGTGCTGGACCACTTCATTCACAGTGCTTAGTACCTTGCTCTGAAAGGTGCTCTGCCTGGGAATGGGTTTAAGAGTGTGCAAAGTGCAGTGCAGCACCCACGGTTCTGAGAACGCCAGTGCTTGAAATTAGAAGAGTCACAAATGAGTGATTAGATTGCATCTTCTGCTAAGAGTGTCATGGGCTGAAGGAGTCAAAGCTACTCACAAGTCTAAAACAAATGTATGCAGGGTGAAGAAAATTTTTATCACCGTGACTCCTATATATACGTTGTATGCCACAGAAGAAACTATAGGTGAACAGCCTTAGAGAATACCTTGTAAGTATTCTTAGCAAGAAGAGTTAAGCTTGTAAAAAGCTTTTTTGTTTTCCCTTCTACATCTGCTTTTTTTTCTTTTTTTTTTTTTTCCCACACAGGAATTCCAGATTGTCTTTTTTTACATGAATGCCTGGCTTGGAGTAGAGGAATTGCAGTACAGCATCCCTAGCAGAAGCTGAAAATGGATGACTCCTACTGATGTCTTTTGACAACTTCTTCTCTTCCTTTCCTCCTGATTGACATGGGTGAAATGATTATCGGGAAAAAAAATTAAAAATAATTCCAAGTGACATTGTCCATTGACTCCTCTTTCCACAAAGCTAAAAACCATCAGAAGAAATGGCCGCTCAACCAGCAGAGGAGTCTGTGGAGCCCCAGAGCTCAGATGAGCTGGAGTGCAAGATCTGTTACAACCGCTATAACCTGAGACAGAGGAAACCAAAAGTGCTGGAGTGCTGTCACCGAGTGTGTGCCAAATGCCTTTGCAAGATCATAGACTTTGGAGACTCTCCTCAAGGAGTCATAGTGTGCCCATTTTGTAGGTTTGAAACCTGCCTGCCAGATGACGAGGTTAGTAGTCTTCCTGATGACAACAACATCCTTCTGAATTTAGCTTGCGGGGGAAAGGGGAAGAAGTGCCTGCCAGACAACCCAACAGAACTGCTGCTGACCCCCAAAAGGCTGGCGTCCCTGGTTAGTCCTTCTCACACCTCTTCCAACTGCCTGGTTATAACAATCATGGAAGTACAAAGAGAAAGTTCCCAGACCCTGAATGCAACCCCGGTGGTGGAATTTTACCGGCCTGCGAGTTTTGACTCTGTTGCAACTGTATCCCACAACTGGACAGTGTGGAACTGCACATCTTTGCTCTTCCAGACTTCAATTCGGGTGCTAGTTTGGTTGCTAGGGTTGCTGTACTTTAGTTCCCTACCTTTAGGGATTTACTTGCTGGTATCTAAGAAAGTCACCCTTGGGGTTGTCTTTGTAAGCCTTGTTCCTTCAAGCCTTGTTATTCTTATGGTTTACGGCTTTTGCCAGTGTGTTTGTCATGAATTTCTAGACTGCATGTCTTCTTGATAACAAATAACAGTGAAATAAGATGTGTTGCCATCTATGTAGCATAGTTGGATTTAGCCTTTCTTAGTATTTTTATTTATTCATATTACTATACATCCCACTAAATGGAAGCAGTGTCTCTAGTTTTATGGTCTTTTATTTCTATTTGATTTTTGATTTGATATTTATTATCTTCTCAGGTTTTTTCCTTTTTTTTTTTTTCTAAAAAAAAAAAAAAAAAAAGCTAAATAATGGAAATAAAGTCTATATGCTGATTTGAAAAGGCCATATTGTAGAGAGGGATCAAGCAAAATTGCCAAATTTGGTGTCTACTGCACAGCCCTTAGTCAAATAAGTAACTATTTGCCTTCTGATGGCTTCCTAATGTGAGTAAAGACTGCAGGATCAGTCCTGGAAGAAATTAGTACAGTGGGCACCCTATAGATCAAAGGACAGCATCTCTCCATCCGAAGCATCTCATGCTTTGAAATATCTGTTATTTTTATCTGCTAGTCAATGAAATCACTTTCTTAATAATATAAAAAGAATAAGAAACATTACCATTGCTTTTTCCAGTTCTTATTACAGCAGAAATATTTGTGGGAGACCAATGATTATGAGTTTCCCGCATCTTGGGCATGAGTAATATAATTTTTTACCCATGCTAGACACAACATCCAAAACACTTTCCCCAAACAGGGGCCCCCACTATTTCGCCCTAGGGTTGCAGCTCCCTCTGAATTACTTCTAATGATAAGAACTTTCAGGGATCCAGCTTTACACTTCCTCTCCTCTAGATGCACTTTTTTTTTTTTAAAGCGTGCATCCACCTTGGGCTTCCCCTCGCAGGTTCAGAGCTCTGCAGACTTCCCCAGCTGCATCTTCCTTTACACATCCCCTCCCTCTGAGCACTTCCACCTCCAGCCCCTGCACCCGCCTAGCGAGGGGCCGCGCTCATTTTGTGCACCTCTGCTCTCTAGTAGATGCAGGGGAGAATTTCCCGTAAGTGACTTCAGTGATTAAGTTAGATCGCTATTCCCCATCACTAGGAAATGGATCTTTGATGACTAATACAAATTTCAGAAAAATTCTGAAATGACTAACTTTTTTTTTTTTTTTTTTTTGCTGCTTTCTGAGTTCACAGAATGAGCATGAGGAGGAGGTACCATTACTTTGAGAAGGATTCTGTTTAATGCAAAATGCTTCCAAGTGTTGAATACCAAGTACTCCAGCTGTCACCAGAGTGAGATCATGGCACTGTACGTGCAGAAATTATGGTAACCTGACAGGTTGCATTCAGAGGAATCACTGGTTTGCCATTCCTCAAGTAGAACCAGGCCTTATAAGATTTTTTTTGTATGTTCAGGCTATTTCTTCAACGAGTGGAAGAACACAAAATTTAAAAAGACATATTTAATATTTATGTGCAACTAGGTCTAGTCAGTGCCATAATTAAAAATTCATTTTCCTGTGCACAACAGAATAAAAAATGACAAGGAGCAGCTGATCAGTGCAAACAAGGCTTTTGTATCAGGCACAAGATTTGGTATTTTCAGTATTGTGCCAGAAGTAGAAAGGAGTTTAGGTATGAAGACTAAAAGTATGGCCTGACAATATTCTCAGAGCATATTAATTTTGGTTAAAATGAAAATTGCCAATGGGAAAGCATTAAATGGCTGTTGTGTCTATCCAGAAGACCTGAAGTCAAGCTGGTCTAATTTTTGTAGACGGTACATGTAATACCAACAATTTTTCCGTCCTGTTACAAATATAGGAAAATGTGGAAATCTAAAGGTCCTGCTTTCATTGACAGTTGAGTTTGTAATAGTGCACAGATACATATACATGTAGATGCACATATGCAGGAAGAAAACATCTAGCAAGATTATAGTTTCCAAGTGTATGAAGTTACAGAGCTATGTACTGAATGGGTAAGGGTACTTACCCATTTTAGCCTTTTCTGTAATCACTTGCTAATGATTAGAACTAAAATGTTTTCAGAATTCCTAGAAATGACTATTCCTAAGTAATTGTTTTTAATGCTTGTGGTAAAGTACATGTGGTTAGAAGAGTTGTCATCTCCAGTCTTGGTATACTGCAAGGTGTGATTGATCTATGAACTCATAAATTTTAAGCATCCAAACACAATCATGTCAAAAAAGAAAGAAAAATAGAAAACTGTCTGTTTTTTTTAGTACTTCATAACTTTGAGAAAATATGTATTTGTAGTGTTAGGGGATTTATATACCTTAGGGTTTGTTCGATATGTCTGAATATATTATCTCTAAATAAAGGGCTGGCTGAAAGAGAAAGTAGGTTCTGAAACTGTGTGACACATGTCTTACCTCTGCACAACTTGTCTGCACCTATTTTCTCTTCCTGGATATTTTTATGTTTTTTTACTGTGTGTTTTTTTTTTTTTCTTCAGGTTAATGATAATTTTCTCAGCTCCAGCACCAGATAATTTGTACTCCGGTTTAAGATGGAGCCTAATCTCCGTTTTGTAATCTGTTTTAAAATGGAGCCTAATCTCAGAAGAATTGCAGCGGTACCAGTTGACACTGGTTCACTATATCTAAGACTTCTATATCTAAGACTGCTAACCAGTTAAATTGACATGGTTATTTTAGACTGTGCCACAATACTAATCTTCTCAAAGATGTGAGAGTGCAAAAATGTATTGATCAAATAGCTATTCTGCTGCTCAGCCATATTATTACAGCCAAGACCTTGTAAAATTCCTGTATGACTTATGATATGGCCATTGACAATTTGCTAGCAGGTCTAAATCTTAATTATTTGTGAAAAGAGGAGAAAATATTTGATCTGTGACTGAGGCTAGAAGAACTTCAGATATTGCTTCTTACTTCTTGTTTTCTTTTTTTTTTTCCTTTTTTTTTATTTCTATTCTGGACCATTCAAAAGGCCTAGAACTGCAACCCTGTGATTCTTGTCTCATTGGCAGTGAAATAATTCTGCCTAAGTCACTGTTGTTCCTGTTTCACCCAGACACGTAACTCAACAAGGTGCAAAGTGTTGTTGACTCGTGACCACAGAATTATTTTAGCCCAAATGAGGTGTTTTGTTTTTAATTGCCGCCTCCCCTATGGATATGGACTATATCCTCACTAAGTGCTAATTTCCATTGTGACAGAGTGGTGGCACCTGAGGGTTGAGGCTGAATGATGCAGTGGGAGCCACCGGACCAGTATGGGAAGGACATGCTGAGCTGGACCTTCACCTGAGCAGGACTCCACAGGGGATGGAGCTCTCCTTTAAGTATGACTGAACCTAGAGCCTGAAGACGAAGTGACCAAGGGCGGGTTACAGAGAAGGCAGATGGTGAGGGAGGAAATAGACTGTGCAGGAAGCTTCAGGGCTGTGACTTGGGGCTTGAGGGGGAAGGGAGCAGGGTGTGGGGCCAACAGCCAAGCTAGGGGACATCGGGACATCTGCAAAGGTGAGGAGGGACTATGGGATTGTAGGCAGGATGGGGCCGAGAAGCAGAGAGGTTTCTCCCTGGGAAGCGACTGTCCTTTAAAAAAGAAAAATAAAAAATGAAGTCACCTGGTACTGCTAGCACACTTAAATATTTTTACATTCTGAATAAGAAAGTATTAGACTTTATAATTAAAAGTTGTCCTTAGATTTGGGCATATTCCGTCCACGATGCTAGCTGTTTAAGGATCTTAATCTTACAAACAGGATTGACCAAAAGAAGGACTCATGTCTTTGTTGTAGCTGCATTCTGAACTCTGTCCTACTATATTAATTATAAATTTGCAAAACTAGATATACCAATAAACAATACTTAAATTAGGTGAAATCTTGTCCTCATAACAGTGCTGGCATGCTTGAGGGTTGCCAGGCTTCCACAATACGACCGTGAATCAACTGTCTTCCCAATGGGCTTTACAACCAGAAGACCCAAACGAGTCCAACAGTACCCAGCCAACCAGGCAAGTGTAGTACAGGAAAACAACGCTGAGCGGCCACACGTCACCCAAACCGGACAAAGAGGAACCCAGGAGGTTACAGGAAGCTGGCTGATTTTTTGTTTGAGGGGTTTTCTCATTTTTAGGGTGCAGAAATATGGGATTTTTTTCTTCTTTTTTGTTTTCTTTCCCTGGGGTTAGATTCAGTTCACTTAAAAGTGCAGATATCCCTTGGTCACTTCTCTGTCTGAAGTAGCTCCTGCTCTCCATTCCGGCCCCTGGCCACTTTTACCCATGATTTTTCTGCTGCGCTGAGGCCAGGGCTTTATGCAACAGTAGGGGAGCAGCATTCTGAAAGGAAGCAACTTTTTCTGCTACACTGAGTTTGCAGCTCAGTCCAGAAAACTGAGGTTAAAACTGAGAAGATGCCAATTGTAGCCACGATGTGAGTGGGGTGCAGAGGATTAAAACATCTAAAATGGATTCTAACAGTTTTGATGTCAAAGCAACTATGATGTATAACTACATATGACAATGTCTTGTCTTGGCTGGTTCAAAACTAGCAAGAGTCTGTCCCAGGCCCAAGGACCACCATGACCTGATGTCCTCCCCTGCGTTACCTGGGAATGTCGCCGATAGTTTGCTTGAATTGCAGTTGTTAATGTCTTGTATATCAGCTGTAAGGCACTATTTCATCATCCTTTTCAGATGGATGGGTGTTGCCCTCTTAAACAGCTTTATTTTAGCTATTTTAAAGTTTCTCCGATTTTATCACAGGATTTCTTTCTATTTTACAAGGCAAGATGTAATCTCCAGTGCCTGAACTATTTATTTTAAATAGTTAAGTGCCTTCGGGGAAAAAAAAAAATGAAGAAAGAGAAGGGGGAATTGTGGAATCATTTAAAGACATTTGAAGTTTGGAAAGAGACTCATCCTTTTCTAGAGTCAAAGGATAGCAGATTATTATCCTTTGTGTACCATCAGTAAATATTTAGTGCTGGTGATTCCTCAGGGAGTTCATGGTTTTGTCAGACTTTAGGCACAAAACCTCCTACTCTATAAAGCACCATTCTGCCTTTTGCATCACTTTCCCACGTCAAAAGCTGGATCTTCACAACTTAAAGATCTCTGGCATCCCTGATAGTCTTTACCTGTGCAAATGCAGGCTGACACTTGAAAATAAAGTACTGCAAACACACTACATATTTTTATGACTAAAGGGTTGGATTTTTTTAATGGCTGGATTTTATGCTTTGATAACAATTACACAAGATTGGGTTTGGTCCTTTAGCAATCTGAGCCATCATCCTGACAGTAACAAAGCTTTCGGTGCAAGACCTTAAACAAGGGGGAGTCGTTGTGTAGTTTGAACTGCTAGCATAAATTTCAGTTTAAATCAAGTTTCTTTGTGTTTGGCAACACTTCAACTAAAATCCTCTTCTAGAATTTCTGCTTCTCGCTTGTGCTATATGATGTGGTTTGTATTTAAAATAAAAACGTATCAAATCATAGAAATCAGAGATGCAAGAAAAAAAAAAAAAAAGCCTAGTAAATCATTTTTTTCCATTTCCTCAGCGCCTTAGAGATGAATGCTTTGTCTAGTCTGATTTTAAACAACTGAAGTGATGAGGCCCCCACCTCTTCCCTTGAGGAAGTTCTCAGCCATCTAATAGACATCTCTGTTAGGAAATGTTTTCTTCATAGTGAGTTTTTTTTTTTTTTTTTTCCTTTTCATAATGTAATGCCTTTATTCAACACCCACTCTTTTAACATGTATAAAATCTGTGAAATGTATCAGTTTTTTTCTTACAGTTTTTGAATAATTCATAATCTATGTTGCTCAAGTAGTGTAAGAAAGAAGCAACCAGTTTCTAAACAGCTCCTCTTTCACTGAGATGGTAGGCCATGTATCAGTAAAACGTATTTTCCTGGTAAATCCTGGCTGATGTTTCTCTCAATGTTAGGGAGTGAAATATGTTAAATGGAAGTGAAGAAATACGTCCTCCCAAGGGCATTTGTGGCTATATTCCTGAAATGTCAAGAAGTGCTGAGGCAAGCAGCATAGTATCTTTGGTAGAGCTTTTTCTTCTAGAAGAGAAGGCTTTTAGTAGAAATATACTTAAAATTAATGTATAAATAAAGTCCTATCCCTAAGGAAACCTCAGTGCAGTTCTCTCAGAGTGTCAGAACTTTTACCTTATTAAGAGACAAGACTGGATTGATTGCCAGCGACTGCAAGGCAGTTTCTGCAGACAATTTAGCCCAGATGAAAAGATTAATCCAGTTTTAAGGACAAAAGTTTGGAAAGAGGGCTTTGTGAGTATGTCTCTGGGATCAGATTTATGCATGAAAAAGTGACACATGTTGACAACAGAAACACTGCATTTCCAATTTATTACAACATCTTTGATAATCCTCTGCATATCCCAAATGACACGAAGGAGCAATGTGACTAAGGAGATCTTGGGTACGTATACTTCATGCTTTGCATTCAAAAGATAGTGATACTGGGTCATGGGGAAAGATCTGGCAATCCAAGAACTGTCTAACAATTTTTGGTGGGGGATGCATGCAAAATGGACACTGATACTTCTTCCAGTATACCTCCTTGTGTGTGGCAATATGGAGCTTGGAATCCTCTTGAGTTTGTGGGTTTGAGCTTATCTATTGCTAATTGATTTCTGAGAATCCCTCTAAATGTGGATGTTTACTCATTAGTTGTTTGGTGTTCACAAATTCCTGCAATGGTGAGTTCCATAATTCAAATTTATGCTTTGTAGAAAAGCTCTACTTTGCCTTAAAAATTCCTAGGATACTAGTTATTATATCCTGGGCTTTTTCTGCTATGAAAAACAGTTCCAAGCGTGATTACACATTGTTTGTCTCCTCCATGTCATTCACAGTTTTAAATCTATTAAATATATTTATCCCTTGCATTCCAATTCTGTCTGCTTAAATAGGCCAGATTAAGTGGGTACAAGATGATAGATTCCAGGAGAATATTTAATTTAATCTTAACATAGGCAGTAGAGAGTTTAGCTCCATTAAACCTGTGGTCTGACAGTGCTGGACTGGGGAGCTGCTAATGCTGCGGTGCTGTAGGGCACCTTCTCCCTCAGCCCTAGTGCTGTGCCCACCTTGCCTGCTTGCTGCAGCCTCCCAACCTGCAGCCTCCAGCAGAGCAGGGGATTCTGCTCTCCTCATGGCAAAATTACTTTTTTACGTTTTATTTAATCTTTTATTTCTTCAAGGCTTTTGGCCTTTCTTCACGTTGTCTTTTGTGCAATCCAAAGGAGCTGCCAGCAGAAAAAAATAAATGCTCTTTAGAGTGTGAGCCTTGCCATATTCTTGGAATATGGAATTCTTCCATACTGCCAGTTCTGGGTCTGAAATTTAAGTTTTCTCTGGCTCCAGTTCCCAGGGAGGTAAGCAGCGGTCTTAGCAACTTGCATACCTGGACTCTAGGGAAAGCCTATTCATCGGCTTCCTTACAGCCTCTGGAGAATGTCCTTGCCTTGATATTGCTTACACTGGTGTTACATATTGGTTCCTGAAAAGATGCTGAGCTTAAAAAGAAAGCAGAATGAGTGTAAGAAAACCATTATTATTCCACACAATCTAGATAGGGCTCATTTTCTTTGAGGAAACAATAAAATCGTGGGCCCAAAGCAGGAAATTGACATTTTCCGGGATGAGCAGCAAACTTCTGAGGATTTGTTTGTTTATTTTGGTAATGAAACGCCAATAGCTAAAGGAAACCAGGTCAATGAAGCTGTATAAATGGTGCAGATGGTCAATGAAACTCGAAAGAACATGATATGAAGTCAGGGAAACACATGATAGGGCCTGGCTGGAGAAGGTGAAGGAGCTGGATGTAACTTGACATGACAAGAGGTTGTAGAAATAATGTGCAAAGACAGGTAGAATGTGAAAAATGTGTGTGAAATGACAGTGAAATATTGACACACTGGACTATGTATCTCTTGGTCCAGCAAACACACTTCAAAAAACAATAGTAGATTTAAACATATATTGCTTTAATCTATATTTTGACTCCTAGAATCTCAGTTTAAAATCCCTTATCAGCTGGAGGCTTGCCAAATGAAATACGTAACAGGAGCTTTATGAAAGGAGCTTGATTGCTGCAAGTTTGCCTTCTACAGCTGTCTTTTTTGGGGGGGGAGGGTAGTTACAAAGAAAAGGAAAGTCACAGTGTGGGGTTTCCTTTCTGTTTGTTAACTTTCATTTTGGGAGTGGAACAAAGAAATACAGCATAATCTTTCAGACACAGAAACTCTACCGTGGTAGAAAAAGAGGAAAGTATAACTATTACTATCTGAAATAATGAATTACTAATGTAAAAGTAGTTGTTTCAATCATTAAAAAAAGTAATTTTTCAGTAACAATTTGTCATGATAAGAATGTTTATTAGTGCCTGGGTTTGGAGGTCTTAGATTTCTTTCCTATTATTCACAGCATCACTTTAAAAATAGATAGTGAGTATGTATGTTTCACAGTGTTTTAACCATACAGGACACAATACTTGTGCCTATTACAGGAGAATATATTTTCTTTGAAGGAAGATTATAGAAAACTAAACAAAAGGCAGATTTTTTTTAGGTGATCACTCAACCACATATGCTTAAGATAAAAGAATAAAGTTTATGAGAGAGCTCAGCTTTCTGATTTCCATCCAGATCTCAGAAGATATTTGCAGATTTTTGAGGCCTGAGTTGTGAGCTAAACCTACCTAAAACTAAGAAGTTGAAACTAAACCATCCTTGGAAAAAGGTGTACAGTTTTTGCCTATTTCTAGTGTAGGGATGAGGGGAAAAAAAAATAAATAAGGCTTTTTTTTTTCTCTCCATTATTCTTTTTTTTTTCATTAAAATATTAAATATTTCTTTTTATCTTCATTTTTACCACATCAGAAATTCAGGCATTTCCCTTGATTTTTCCTAATATTGCTTGATGCATATGTTTAGAACATCAAATGCATTATTAAATCTGAGTACCAGTCAAGAGAGCTTGTTCTTTGCTTTGCAAAAGTTCTTTAACTCAGTTAATAAAAATGCCATAGGTGACTTTGAGAGAAGAGGCAGCTTTTTTAAGTATCCAGAGTGCTGAGCCTGTAGTGCTCAGCCAGCAGGCTTGACCCCTCCGAAGAGCAAAATGAAAGGCGCCTAGACCTGAATTCTTGACATGTTTGGAGCTAAAGAGCATCTCTTCCACATCCTCAAATGCAGAAAATTTCAGGAATTCCTTATACACAACACAGGGATGAAAACTAGTTCTTCTTGTCAATGACCTAAAGACAAATTATTCAATGGTTGGTTTTATAAAAGGTGTTGGGACTGAGCCTCTGTTATGACAAGGGAAATGTACATCCCTTTACATAACTCAGCTTCCCATGTTTATACATCTCTATAGCAACAAGGTAGGGAGGCCTGGGAAAGGCGGCTCTCCCAGGTGTTCAATGATGACATTCAGAAATGCTTCTGGAAAGATGCTACCTGCCAGCTCTATATGCTTGTCTGAAGCTTAAATCATCGCTGTGTCCTTGGCCAAGGAGATACAGCTGAATCATTTGATGCCAGTCACATTCGAGAAATCTTCCTGTATAGTAAAACTGTACATTCCCAGGTGTTTCTGAGTATCCAAAGTAGTCTAAAAGAGTGAATTTGGTAGAACAGCCTCATGGATATTATGGAGGAGGCACAATAACAAGGGAAGAAACCCTGTGTTCCCATTAACGGGAACAAAGCATTTAATTCCCAGCCCAGTATACTGTGTATTTACCCCAATGTAAGTAGTTCATAGTGCATTAAGTGTTCTTGGCTATGCAACGCTTTGCCCTGGTGGTGGAACATAACCAGCAGCAATGAGGTTGGGTCAGACGATAGCTCTCTCTTAATAGGCCAAATTACCTCCTTCAGCTTTATCTTTTGCTTTTATCTGTGTTATTATTAAAGGGCATCCTCTGTGTGAGCTCACTGCCTGTGGGAATGTGACCTTTTACAGTAAGGACGGTACATTTAAAGCTGATCAGTAGCACTGAAACAGGTAAAACAGGATAGGAGGATCCTGCAAATTACCAGGCTGCTTCCCTGCTGCCCCAAAGGGACTTCCTTGCAGCTTAGTTTCTAGTGTTCACCCTCTCCCCAGTCTCCCTTCGCTGCCTTTACCCGCCTCACTATTATTTTTCTTACAAGTAACTGTTGTTCTGATGTTCAGAGTTCCACACTTTCCACTTAGCTTCTTGCATGGTTCTCTTTATAATTCCTTGCACAATCTACATACCCCATAGACTAAATGATACTGTAATTGGACCTGAGTAATTCAGATTAAATAGTTTATATGATCAGTTTAGACCTTCCTTTTCCTGTTTGCAGGACATCAATACGAAAATTATCGTTTCTTGAAAATCTTTAATTGTTGGTTTGTTTCTTGATGCCTTTTTGAATGTTCGGCTTAATAGACAAATATCGCAGATTACAGTAGTCTACAAGAAATTGGAGTGGTGTTTTATAGATTTTCAACAGTGTGAGACCCAAGTACTTGCAATGCCTACACATTTGTGCCCAAAATTGTAAATTTGCTTTGACATTTGTGCAATCAAAGGTCACACACTCATGGAAGGTGGACACAAACAAGTGTGTGTGGAGGTTTGAGGCAAACCAATTTTAAATGTGAATGTCTATTCCTGAAGGAAAATGTAACTGTGATTTTGATCCATTCAGAGTCCCCAGGTTTCTGACATGTCAAGGTGAGAAGAGCATGGTGCCACTTTTTATGCCACGTCTGGAGCTGGCTTTCACGACAAGCCGTGTCCCAGACAACACTTTTCCTGGAACTTTTGCCACCGGACTGCATGGTAAACTATCTCAAACCCGCCAAAACAAAAAAGCAAAACAACAACAACAACAACAAACAGCATGGAGCAAACAGGATAAAATGGATATTGTGGCTCCAGTGCTTGACTAATCGGGAAGGGTAGGAACCAAAGCTGGGAGGAAGCAAGGGAAAATGGGCGAGCAGGAGCGGGGGCTGCGTGGTGGTGGGAACAGAAATGTGTAATGAGCAGGGAAGGCTGTGCCATGGGCAGGGGAAATGTGGCGGTGGAGGCTACTGTAACCTCCACGGGCGTCGAGAGGAAATGCTATCGACAGACGAGAGCAAAGAGACTCTTTTTGCATCTGCCTTCATTAAGGAAAGGTCAACTGTGGGTTATGGATAGGTGAGAGAGTCACTGGTTGTTGGAGGTTTTCCCATTGGATAGGTCAGATGAGCTTTTTCTAAACTAAAGCTGATGAAACTGAATGAATGCTATGGGAATTACTGAACAGTGCAATTTTGGCTCTCTCCGTTTCCCCTGATCAAGCCATTTGTATGCTAAAACTTTGTAAAGAGTGAGAAAACAGAAGAGCTTTATCAAGAACAAATCCCAGCAGGCTGATCTCCTTCCACAGCAAGGTAATAAATAGGTCTTGGCATTTAGGAAAAAAAGTGCATGTCCTACATCTGGGTATTAGTAAGACTTTTGATATTAGCTCATGTGACAAAATCTTATAAACAAAGAACAAACATGTACGAAAATACTGCAAAGTATCAAAACTGGATATTTAACACAGGATCGTCAAACGATGACTAACAAAATGGAAGTCAAATTGGTTATTGAGCAGAGGTCTCCTCAGTAATACTCTGGCCACATTTAGGTCCAATATTTGCATTACCTAACCTGACATTCAGGGTATGTATATTAAATGTGGAATGTGGAAACAGCACTGTCCAGTGTTCCCACAAGTATTTTGTCTCTGCTTGAACAATTGAAGATAATAAAGATAAGAATGAAGATAAGAAGAAACCAACGGAGGAAAAAAAAAAAAAAGGAACTAATGGAAAAAATGAGAAAAAAAACCCTGGAGAAATTGCATGTCCTGAAAAATCACCTAAGATTTATTTCATAACCAGTCGTTTCAACATTAAAAGAAATTTTCTCGTAACGAGGGTTTTTCTCCAACTGTTGCCAAGCTCAAATCACGGAGTGTTTACTTTAGAGCTTTTGTCTGCCAGAGAAGGCTTTTTCTGGGGAATACTTTATATTGTATTAAGAACTCAGTCAAAATAAACAAGCATGTGAAAATGACTTTAGAAAGTTATTTCAAGCCATCATGCAGAGTCTCAAACATTAAGGGACACAGTGAGGGCAAATTTGGTTGTTTTTTTTTTTTAAAAAAAAATAGTTAGGTGGGCAAATATCTGCTTCTTTAAAAATTCTTCCTGATGTGAGAAAACTCTTCTGGACCCAAGGATCTGTGCTTGGATCCTTGGGCAGGGAATGTTTTCTACTGCTCCCCATATGGACATCTTAACACTGCATGATGCTTGTGCAGATAACATTGATAGAGGCAATAGATCCTGTATTTCCACTATCAAAAATTAGAAGGAATTCAAAACAGAAAAAAAAAATGATCAAAGCAATGTTGTTAGTATGTTCAAACCTCTTTCAGGTTAACTACCTAGCATATGTGACAAAAGGTAAGTTAAAAATACTTCAAGAATGTCCTTTTTTCTTTCAACTTTACAGAGCATATATGCACACAGCTATTAAAAGAGACTTTCATGAGCATTTCTTTGTGTAGTAACTTTGTTGTAAGACTCTTCCATTGAATTCCTCTAGCTGACAAAGGCTTCTGTAGTACATAACATGCCAGAAGCTCTTGCTGTTAATGCCACTGTAGCACTTTAATTGCAAACCAGATACGATACCAGCTCATATTCAGTGAGCAGGGATCCAGACAGTCAATAGCTACCGGCGACGCGTGAGCTCTTTCAGACATCACGACAAGGTGACATGGACACAACAAAAATTAATGCCAGTATACTGAGCATGCAGGTACTAGTGCCAAACCACTCGCTCCCGCCCTTTAGGATTCCAGAATGGACAAATATTCCCTGGGGAATATGACTTCCTCAGGTGTGCAAGGCCTTAGCTGCAAAGGCAAATACTCTCTGCTATTCCCACTCACAACACCACGACATGCTCTGCCTCCCCGCAGGATATGAAGTGCCAGATGTTACTGAGTTCACTGATGGTTTTTCTCACTGCTTTCTCTGCACAGGGGAATGCACACATTGGATGGCTGCTTTTTAATAGCCTGAAAAATAAAAACTTGCTGGCATGCTCTTAAAACATAAATAAACACAATGTATAACTTTATGAGGATGTTTAAGACAATGAAATCAGAGAAATCCGCCTTAGAGGTGAAGCAAAGTCGGTAAAACTGGTAAAATGTTAAGGCTGTGGAAAGGCCGGTGTCAAGGTGGAAAGGGAAGGCTTTGTCTGCCACCAAGGTGCGTTTTGGTCTGAGCACTTCTCGTTGTGCTGGAGGAGGGAGCTCAACAAGCTGGATGGGCTGGAGGAGGGAATTCAACAAGCTGGTTGGGGGTAAACTTCCTTTTAGCATAAATCATTGCAGGGGTAAACGTGACAGTCCAGCATTCAAGACGGCATTATAGGGAAGGCAGGAAGGTGTAATTTGGTCTGCAGAGGGGATTTGCCGTAGCTGGACAGAACCACTGAGATGTGAGGAGACTTCCTAAGCACCGGTGGCTGCCGCCCATGAACGCCACCCAGCTGCGGCTCACCGGGGAGAAGAGAAGGGTGCGAAGGACTGGGTCTTCTGGAAAACGAGGAGCCGTGTGTGTAATAAATGGCTTTGCCTCTGTTGCCAGCACTTCAGCCCGTACCATCTGGTCAGCTCACTGTGGGACTCCAAAGAGGAACTGAAAAGAGCTGGGGAAAAGAACTGAGACGTGTGGGTCTCCGCACACTGAGACGTGTGGGTCTCCGCGGGGGAGTCGTCTAGCTGCCCAGATGCCGTTTCTCCTTGTTGGGCATTGGTCTCAACCTCCCAATACAAATGACATTATTTTAGTGATGATGTCCTGATTTTTTGCCCGCTCTCTAGACAGAAAAAAGCCATAGTGTAACCTGGTCAGCAACCCTGAAAACTGAGAGATCTAGTTAGGGGAGGAAAGGGGGTGAAAATGAGTGTTGCCCTTGCTGGGATAAAACCTCACAGCATCAGCGTTTCCTTCTTGAAAATCAGATTGAATCTGTGTTTTGCACGGTCTAGTACATTGCATGAGCCCATAGTCAGCCTCAGCTATATTACTGTCTTGGAGCAAGCAAGGGAGACCATTCATTAGCTCTTCCCTATGTTGTTGCCACTCCTCTTCAGTAACGCTTAGGAATAGTTTGCCAGGCAATGGAGATGCCCATTTAAGCATTATGATATGACAGCAAGAAGTCTACCTAAGAAACAGTTGTTCAAAGCCAAAGGAAAATTCACCCCAGAAATTCAGGGACAAACTTGAATTGCTCCTGCTCCTCTTCATAACATAGCAGAAAGCTGGTTCCAAGCAGCTGACACTTGGGAGAATTGTAAGCTGTTTTTTTTACTAACTACTAACGAATGTGTCCTTGCTTTGATGAGCCCCCTTCGAATTTATTGTCCAGCTTATTGCAGCTCAGTAACACTCCATTAAGATTGGTAGCCCTTATCATGTTTTTTTTTTTTTTTTTCAATGTAATTAATGAAATGTTCATCAAAGGCAGTGAATTCACCATCCTGTAGGCAACAAATCAATCCTGAAGCTTCTACTAATTTCCCCATAGGACCTGGCCCCATACCAACAGGAATTGTCTCCTTTTTATTGGCCCTGTTTTGGAGAGGAGAATGTTTTACACTGTAACATTCCTATTGAAATGTTGACTGTAATTTTTTTGTTGTTGCTTTGACTGAATTGGAAGGGTTTAAAATGAGGATTATGTCTTTCCAGCTCCAAGTAAGGAAAGTATTCCCTGTATGTGTATGTGCTGTATGAAATTTAGTCTTAACACATGCTGCTGTCAAGCATATGTTTAGGTCATTTCTTTTTATTTATTTCTATAAATACAGATGAACTTAAGTATAAAGGTGAATTTAGCATCAATTTTAGACTCTTTCTGAATATAGCCATAGTAGGCAACATTAATCTGGTGAGATTTCCTACTGGCATTGATTTTTTTCTGAGCTATTTGAACAGCTAGTAAAAGGGAGAGAAAAAAAAAAAAGTATTAAATCCTTACCAGCAGTGGTATTTGTAAGTAATTTTTTTTCTCTGTTGTCTTTTGACAGCGTTTGTAACATAACGTTGTTAATTACTGTCTTGTTTAGTCTTGAACTACAAATTACAATTTGTTGTAACCTAACTCTTTAAACTGACTTTGTTTTAATTTTTATTTTACTGAAGCATGATGTTGCACAAGCTTTGCCTTAGTAGTTGCTGGCATCAACATTAGCAAGTAAATTTAGCACAATGCACTAAGGTGTAAATAGAATGTTTCTTAATGAGCCTACAGGGGATTTTTTAGATCATCCTTTGTTCCCCTCTTAAAACTGCAGCAGCAATATAAGGCTCCTTTACCTTCCACAGGTGCTGAACGCTCCAGCACAATCCCAGAGCTTTCTGCTGATTTTCTGCATCAGCACAATATTATCTTCACAGTTTCAAGCAATAAAACAATTAAGTAAGCTGTCATAATATTATGACAAGATAAATCCATCCCCCTAGCCACAGTACATTTGCATTTTACAATTCATCATGAAATTTTATATGGAACCTGTAAAAACAGAATGCTTTTGACAGGAGATGGAGGTGATCTTGCAGCCCTTTGTTAACGTGAAGGATGGCAATTGGGAACAGCTGTAAATCACTGATAGGCTGCTGCTCGTTAGGGAGATCTTCACAATTAGTAACAGGCACTTTTATAAGACTTAGTGTTGTCTAACTTCACTCCAGTAGAAATCAACTTAGAGATTTCTGTGACACGCTGTCTTAGGCACTGTAATGAAAGTGATAGAAACTAAGGAGCTGAACAAAAGCTGGTTACTGAACCCCTAACAGGCCTGAAAGCCTGGAGATTGCAGGTTATTATAGTGTTTAAATGATAGGGACAGTTTTGATCAAAACTTTTCTTTATCTCATTGAAGATGAAGAGTTACAGCTCAAAAACTGGAGAATGGAATAGAAGAGATAAAAGCCAGTTTGGTCTCTGCGTTACTTTATTTTTGTCTTTGCTTCTTTTGTCTAGCTGTTTCTCAAAATGTGACTGCCTTTGCCTCAAGAGTTCTAAACGCAATTTAGTTTCAAGTATTTTATGTGATCTTTTTCCAACAGACTCATGGGGGAAAGACAAGACAAGGTGCATTCATGGCTCCTTCTTTCAAAAATATATTGTCAATAGAAGTCTCAGAGCAAGGGGAAGAATATATTTTCCATTCCAGCATGAATGAGAAAATAATAAAGAAGGAAGCCACATAAAGTTAAAAAGTGAATAAAATAGGCAGGGTGAGCCAGATGCTTTTGGATGTTTGCAGCTGCCTCAGCCAAGAGCCGATCCTGGTGCCACTTTCAATACAATGTTTAAAACAGTTTTGTTTTTGTTTTCTGAGCAGCAACTAGGTAGATTATTTGAATGACAAAATTCGGGAGTCAAAGCGTCCGGTACTATTGAAACAAAATACTGAAATATCTCAGGACAGAACTGTTTGTAAGATATCAGTCTGGGTGTTATAAATATCCTGTGATGTTTGGCATCAGCAGAGGTGCAGCTGAAGTGAGGTTATGCCTTCTAGCACCAGAGAGAAAGCCACAGCAGAGGACAACTTCACTGCCTATCACCAGCTTTAGTTTCTTCGTTAAGACAATATTCCTCACGCTCCGACCAGCTCCTCGGGAGCCGGGCCGGCTCTGAAGATGCCCACACTTTTTCAGCTCTGTTAATTACTTAATGCAAACTGCCAGACAAAAAAACTTGCCGTAATGCATCCTCCAGGAAGAACACCCACAGCAGGGGGCTGAGTCACTCCCCGCAACGGTCCAAGATGGATTAATTTGGAGACAACCGCATCTTGCAACTCAAATCCCTGATTTTCCTACTATTGTTTCTTTTTAAGTTACTGTCTTTTTAAAACCTTGCTGAAATAAATCATATTGCAGAGAACCCCAAACAAGCAGAAACTTCTGCAGTTATAAAGACAGGACTCACTGGAGTGCTGGGAATTTGATGAATGGGCTTGTGCTTTATGAAAGAATGAAGAGAAATACTCTTAGGCGAGAAAACAATTGCTAGGGGAAACCACTGACATTATCTCCCAGCTCTGGGCAAGAAAATGAAATCAAATTCACAAAAATACCTGACTGGAAACTGGAAAACATGGTACTGAAAAGCATGAGCTGGAAGAGCGATTATCTGCAGAGCTAGCGAAGGCCTCGCTTCCCAAACAGAGAGAGGGAAATATTTCATGTAAGGACCTCAGAAAAATCTCTGCAATTAGCTTGTCTGTACAGATGCTACCCAATCGAATTTAAATTAGGGAGTTGCAATTCCTGTGCTTGCTCAGATTCAAGTATAATCTTCAAATGTAGATGATCAAACAAGAGCATGACTTATCATCTATCAGACGCATTCAGAGAATCGAGTCTGAGGCTTGAACACGCGCTTTGCTTCAAGCCACTGAAAACAAAGTGGAAATTCTGCTCTTTATGATCACTTCTCCACATTTTTTTTTTTTTTTTTTTTTTTTTTTTTTTTTGAGGCTTTTTTTTGTGCCTCCAGAGGGTTGCTCAGACCAGTTCTGCTTTATTTCTGATTCGGCTGTGTGAATGACTGAGGCTCTCGTCTCCACCGTATTCTGGGTGAAGAGAGCACGAGCGTTCCCACCTGCAGCCTCTTCTACCCCGGGCTCGAGGCCGGACTCTGCTCTCCTGGTCGTCTCCCTGGGGGGATGTCTCAGACGGGCCAGGTGTTTTCCCCAGGGAGAGGCCCCTCTCCCATCCCTGACTCCAGAGCTCCACCGCTTATCCCCAGACTTCGTCTCAAAGCAATGCTGTACACATAAAGGCATCGTGAAGCTTTTTTTTAAGGATTATTAATCTAAAACTCTCTTCACGAGCTGCAGAAAAGAAACATTTTTTCCCCCATATTTGGTTCTCTGTGAAAATTGTTGTTCCCCCTTTTAATGGTCTTAGTGGACAAATACTTTTTCCTCCTGATAATTATTCACCATAAGCAGACCTTTCCGGGGGCATTCAAGAAAGATGAGAAAGCAAACACGTAACCGATGTTAGTCACATTATTTAGTATGTTTTTGGAAGGTTCACAGATACTGTGGTGATGACTGCAGAATAAAAACCTATGTAGAAGAGAAACTAGCAGCCAGCAGGGTTTGGAGCTGATTTAAAAATGAAAATAGAATTAAACAGTGCGACAATGCAGGACTGGTATTTTCTTTGTTTGTACTGAGTCTGGTAGGCTTTGCATTTCTTTGCAGAATACTTCTTTGAGGCAAATGAGTTCTTAATGTAACTCCACAGACTTTAATAAACTTGTACAAGAGCTTAGTTGTCTATTGTGTGTCAGGTGTTTTATGCATGTGGCACCATTCCAAGGAGAAGATTACTTAAGGATAAAAATGTTATCTGTGTCTCAAGACACAGTCCCTCTTCCAGGTGAGACCCAAGAGAGCAAAAGAAAAATGTCAACAAACTAAGAACTAAGAGCTGCCCAGGAAAATAAGTTAAAATGTTTCATTAAATACAAGGTTATTTTTCTACATTTCCTTGAGAAACAGAATTGTGATCTTGGAAGGAAAGTTGTTTTGTGGGTTTTTTTGCTTGTTTGTTTGTTTATCATTTCCTTAATTCACATCTATCTTCAAGATTAAAAAGCCTCAGTCAGCTACAGAGACTAATTAAGCTATCCTGTAACAAGAATTACTGAACTGTAATTATTATTTATTCAAACCAGTGGAAGAATTACGGCATCTTACACTAAAGACAATAGGAGCTAATGGAGAAAGAAGCTCAAGGGGCCAGTGGTGATTTTGACGGCACATTGTCAGCCATGCAAGCAGCGCAAAACACCCTTCCAACTGGCAGCTTGAAATAGGGGCCACTGCTATTTGCTTGCTAGTCGTTCATTTCAAGCATAGTTTCAAACACAACCTCTCTTTAAAGAAATATTCTTGGGAAAAGTGTACGTATGATACATCCACTGTAGAATTACTAACTGGTGGCTCATAGAAACTGGCATGAATAAAAGCTACAGACACATTATTTGTCTACTATATTTAAAATAGAGAAGATTTTGCTCATTCATCAAAGGACTCAAGCCTGCTTGAAGGATTAAAATTCCCACCTGCAACTTTAACCCACCAGTTACTTGCAAGCCTCATTCCTACCATCCCTATCCAAAGATCATTTCAGTGGAATTTTTCATTTCCCTGGAAGGTTACAACACTGCCAAAAATGAAAGTGGGTGCGTCTGAACTGCATCTAAGGGCCTCATTGCCCAAATCTCCTTCCCTCCTCACGCATTGCAGCTGGGGGACCGTCACAGCTGGTTGACGGGCAGCTGGGTACACAGGGTACCCAGGGGCTTCCTCCTGCCCAAGAACCTCATCTAGGAATAAACTGGTTGCCGTAAAATAAAGTAACAGCCAAGACTGCTGTTATTCTGACCTAGAATGAACCACTTTAATTCAGTTAAAGAAAAGAAAAAGATTCTGGTTGATTTACAGAATCTTGTCTGATTTTCATTCCAATTTCCCCAGTCAGGGCAAAAACTCAGATTTCTGCAGGAATGCTTTTGGTTGTCCTTTCTAGAAAAAAAAGGTGGAGGTTATTTCCCAGCAGGTCCCACCAGTGTAGCTGTGGGCGCAACTGGACCATTTTAACAACGTGTGTGTTTTGCCAGGAAACACACAGCTTGTGAAATCATATTCTATATTTTTTTCTTTTTGATACGGAAAAGATGTAATTGTTTTCTTCGATTGCCTCTGCAGTTACCAGTCACTTGCATTTCTCTACTTTCGCCACGTTACGTGTAGTCTGGCAAGATCCAATGGCCTGGGAGGATGCAACTGAAGACCCAAGAGACAAATTTCGTCAGGGCAGGGATGCCCGAAGAAAGATTCAACTTTCAGGCCACTGAAGTCTCCTGCACCCTGGCAACTAGTTAATTTTGAACGGTGTGACTTGCCACAGGGCTCTGTGGAGCTACCTGTGGCCTAATACAGTCTTGGGGCCCCAGCAGTATGTAGCTGATCTGCATTGCTGCAGCTTGGAAATTTGAAGGTGAGTCCTTTTATCTTTATCTCCACAGATATGTATCCAGATTTATTTATTGCAACTACACAGACTAGTTTAATGATCAATAACAACTTCTGTACTATCATCAGTAAGTCACCTTGACTCAGACCTCAGGATACAGGTAATGGATGATAAGAGTTAATGCCCAGGTGGATGATATGTATTGAAAACACTACTTCATCCTGTTCCTTTCATAAAATGTGTCTCATTTTTTTGTTTGTCTGTGTGTGTCTGAGCTCTAAAGTGCTGCAACAAAGATTCTCTTTTGATACATAATCTTCCTATTTGTTTTTTAAACCCTTCATTCAGATTTATGCAGATGTTCAGTCTGCAGCTATGCAAAATTTCAGATGGCTGTAGACATACAAAACTTGATCACAAGTGTTTACATAAGCAAAATCCGTCAGTAGCGCTGCCTTAAAAACATGAGTTGTCTCTGCTTCCTCTTTGCATAGCTGCTTGATTAGCATTTGGGTTTTATCTCACCTCTTCAAAGTACAGTACGTGTGCAGCTTGGGCCTTCTTAGGCAAGCGTGAGTGTATAGGCGCTAGCTGCACGTGAACCTCGGCTGTCGCGGTGAGGATCCCATTTGTCCTTGAGCCTGCTTGAAAGTGCCAACAGACCCTTCCATGCTCTGAAAAATGCTCCTGGGTCCTACCGGCGTGCACTGCTCTGCTTTAGCCCCTGCTGGTATAAAAGCCTCTTGGAGCAAAGGCATCCTTTTTTATTTTTGCGCAGCACTTAGCACCTTCATGTCCTGCCTGGGACTAACGCCCTGAGATGCAATGGGAATAGAAACAATGTCACAATAAAGCGGCTTGGGCAAATTCTGCCCAGCTGGCCTTCCCTCGCTCGTTTTTGGCTTTGCTCTTAATGAGGTCATGTGAAAGGAGCATTTATTTATTTATTCATTATTTTCTGCATGCACACAAAAAGGTTCTGGAAGTGCACCCTCAGCACCTTTTACACAGCTACAAATTATGTTTACAAAAATAACACTCAAACACCAAACTGCGGAATTGCCATTCAAAATAAGTAGTTATAAATATTCTTGGCAAATGAAAAGCTAAAATCATATTTCTATACCAGTGAGATTACCCACACCACAGACCTTCTCAAGGAAAAAAAAGAGGGCCTTCATAATGAAGGCATAAAGTCATCAGGTTTGTGCTCTATCAGACTGTGAAAACTCGATACATTCCAGAGGCTAAAGACCAGTCATAAAATTTCTGTCACAATATGGATCTCAAGTGACCTTCTTGACATTGCAGAGTTGATTCTGGTATGTGTAACCATTCTGTATTCCTATCAATCAAAAAATATATCTTTTTTTTTCCCAGCTATTTGTATCTCCAATATTATATCACAAGAAAAGATTAGACTTATATTGGATATGAAATATTTAGATCATGCTCCCATCAACAGCTCTGTCTGCAAGTAAAGATGCAGCAGAAATTATTGCTGAGAATTCTCTCTTGGCCTGTTTTTGATCACAGATTCTGTTCTCTGCAGAGATGGAAATGATATGTATCCTCTCCTGTGGCACTCCAAAGGGCTGCCCTGAATTATAATAATAAGCAAAATCTAAATATTTTGTGGAAGTAATGCTGCTAAAAGTTTTAAATTCTCTGAGTAATGTTCTTTGTGAACATGGCTCTCTGGGAAGATGTAATAGTCATTCAGGCTCCATATTGATAGTTTTTGTCAAGCATTACAACTTGAGTGATCATCTTGAGGTATGGTATTTTATTTTGCCTCTTTTTTTTTTTTTAAGCATGGAATAACTTTCTCCCTTACTTTCTGAAAATGCATCTACATCAGTCTTACTTAGGTGTGATCTCAGCAGATTTCACGAAATGTGCTGGATTGCAGAGGAGATGCTCAGAAACACAAGACGGGCAGAGCTGTTACTGATGCTGGAGGCTGCACTGCATCCCCTCAAGGTCAGCGCTCAACAGATGTGGACCCCAGCAGCTCTCACCTGTGGCAGGGAGAGCAAGGAGCACTTTGCAATACAGAAATTCCCACACCTGGAACCTGCTTAGCTGCTGAATCAGTACTCAGAAACGACGCAAGGTCCCATTTAAATGGTAAAACTGAGTAAAGAGTAAGCCCAAAGCTCGAGGCACTGAACTTAGGTTTGCAAGATTCAGTGCCTGGGTTTGCCTCTTAGCACATTTCCTTTGGGAGAAAAACATATAAAGCAAAACATTTTAAAACTCATCAGCTATATATAGGGAACTTAAGTGAGCTGGTCCACTTATCCTGCTGAACAGCAGGAACTCTTTGAAAAAAAAAAAAATATATATATATATATATTTTAAAAAAGAGTCATCAATTAACTATTTTAAGAGCAAACATCTGCTTTATAGGGATAATACATAATTTTGCCATTTCTCAAAGGAAAAAAAAAAAAAAAAAAGAGCATTCATTAGTATTTATCAGGCTGAGTACATCCTTGGATGTATTCATTACTGTGAGCTGGTTATGCTTTTGTCCTGCTCCCCAAAACTGAGCTTCTGGCTGCAAGTGAAAGGTGAATTTTGTGCAGAATGATTAAGTAGGCTCTCTCTCCCCTGCGTCTAGACCTAGAGCTTTGCCAGACATTGGGAGCTAAACAGAGGAGCAGCTCTGATGCTGAATCAGGCCTCTGTGAGTTCAGGCAGCCTGGGAGCTGCACAGCCGGGAGTCAGGAGATCCTCACAGCTCCCACTGGACCCAAACCCTGTCTGCCCTGGCTGGGGAAGGAGGAATTCCTGCTTCCAAATCCCTCCCTCCAAATCCCTCCCTGCCGAGCAAGGCCACAGCAGCAATGCCCTAGGCACTCATCTGCTCCAAGTTTCATGTATTTCTATTCGAAGCATTTTAGCAACCCTGGCTAATATTTTAGGGAATTGCATGTACTAGTTGCACAAATCTTTGCCAAACACACATCAGTACTTATTACCATGTTTGTATTATTAGCACATCTTAACCTTGCTCTTCATTATTAACCAAAAGCAATGCTAGTAATCCAAACCTTCTAACCTAAGAACATACCATATCCAAGTTTTTCCTCTCTGTCCAACAAATAAGACCATTTAACCTCATTAGGTAAGACAATAATTTCGGTATTTGAACATTCAGCTCCACTCATTTGTCCAAAGCACATGTTATAAATCTAAATATTCCTCACTTTCATTGCAGCATTAGCCAAGGGGGATGCTGTTGAGGTAAGACCAACTTCTTCCAAACTGCTGTTCTGAGCTGCTGTGGGAAATAGTTTTTATTATTTAATCCCTGGGGGAGAGAATGGGAACAGCAGGAGTTATATTTTGCCAGCTATAATTCAACCAGTGTCCAGACTTGGAACAGATAATACTTGGAAGGCACCTAGTGAAGCATTTATATTGTGTTGGATCCAGCAGTCAAGCAAATCTATCACAGAATTAGATGGGGGTGTTGTGTAAGTAAGAGGTTTAAAACCTGAGCTGGTAACATTTATTCTTTTCTCAAGGATGTTACAGATTCCTCTGGCCATTTTTCTTTATTTTGCAGCATGAAAAACATTGAAACAAAAAATGATACAGCACGTTGTGTCCACTACATAAATCGGGCTCCTTCATTGTTACTGCAGGAATGACAACTTGGAAATTTTCCTTCCACGACCTTGTGGTCTATATTGCATTTTTATCTGTTTAAAGTAAGACAGCTTGCTCTTGAATCACACTGCCTACATTTGATACCATCAGAGGGTGTTGTGTTTGGAAAGTTGATTGTTTTTATCTCCCAGCTGTATCAGGAAAAAGAGATAGATGATAAAATGCAAGCATTCTCTGATGATGTTTGGCACCTATTTTGTAGAGGTGGAAATAGATGCAAGGCAGAGGAGAATCAAGCTTTCTGTCTCTTGGGCAGGAAGCATGCAAAGACCTTCAACTCCAAGACACCCAGGGGCCACAAAGAGTCCTGAGCCTCTCTGTGCAGGCCAGACTGCTGCAAACACCGCCCTGGTAGACCTCCATCTTCTACATTCCTCTTGTCATCCCCGATATTTTTGACGTCTCCTCCATGTCCTTGCAGAAGGAAGGCACAGTAGAGAAACAAGTTCCCTCGCTTCTGTTTCTGCAATAGCTTTAGCTTTGCAACAAGAGTAAATCCAGCCCAAAGAAGCAGAGGAGCAGATGCCACAGAGAAAGTGACTACAAATTCTTCATCAGTTTTGCATCTACTTTTATGATTTTGGTTTGGATTTGTTTTTCCTTTTCCTGAATCTCCTTTAGACATGCCCCTGATCTCAAAGGCAGACTCTGAAAAATTAATTTGCAACATAATGGTCCCACTTCATAATTATTTTATTCCTTATCTTGCCATATAACTGTTTCTCTACCTAACTGACTCACTTTGGTAATAGTTCCCTGCATAATTGATTCATATTGCTGTTGATTCTCTCCATTTTTATTTAATACCAGAAATGATTTGCTCTGTAACTGCTTCACTGCTTAGGTCATCTACACGATTGCTTGGTATCGTAACTGATTCCCTGCTTAACTGGCTCAGACAATAGCCAACTGCAAGCAGTGGCCATCCACTTTTCACCACCATTTCCCTATCCTACACTAGGGATTTCTAGGGATTTTTAGTGTCCTACAGCTTTCTTGACACCATTTTACTCCCTCAGCCCATTTCAAAACACCCCCAAGCTCTCATCCTGATGCCTTCAGACCCCTGTCTGGAGTGAAGGGTATCCTTGCCCTTCACTCTCACAGCAGCATCGTAGTCTTCAGAGCTTTGCCTCTGTATCTCTTCACAACACGGTCTCCACTCATCTTTCATACCTTTATGCCCGTCACTTCTATCTTCCTTTCACCACTCTCACATCCGTGTCTGCCATTCCCAGGGTCATTTTTTGCCTACTGACTCTCGTGAACTTTCTTTTACTCACTTATGCATGCTGACTTCGTCTTGTATATTGACAGTGTCCTCCCTGAGATCTCTGGGAACAAATGTAATATAAATAATAAATAAATTTCCAGAAAGTCAAATACACAATACATATCCGTTCCAGCTTCTTTCCTCCCTGTAGGGCTGCTTTCGTGACTTTAGTCTATTCCTTTCTTTTTCAGTTGTTTGGAAATGATATTTTGTTGCAGAACTTCCCTCAGCATGAGCCAGACATCCCACAAGCAATTGAAAAAGAGCAAGGACTGGCTGACTTTAGACGGGCAGCTGCAGGACTCCTTTGGGAAAGGAGTAAGGCCAGGAAAATGAAACTCTTTCCACTTATTCTCCACATAAAAAAGAAAATAAGGAACACATAGGAAATTGCCTCCCTTGCTTTTGCCTCCCTGCATTCTGCAACTCAGAGCAGCTGCTGCCTCTCTCTGCCGATCCCTCCTGCCTTTATTCAGCCAAAGGCGTCAAACACATCAATATTTTGCATCAAGGATAATTCTTAGGTTGGAGGGAGGGGATATTGGCTCTGACTGGTCTTCAGTGGTTTTGATAGCTTTATACCCAGAATGTATTCTTTGGTTCATTTCATAGGTAAAAAACAAAAACAAAATAAAAGGCGGGTAATGAGAACTTAGCAAGATTTAATATTCTAATACAAATGCCATTTCTTATTGCTGTTGACTTGAATAAATATTACACCTTCTCCTTTCAAGAGATGAGAAGTAACAGCAGGGACATATCTGGAAACTGGGGCAGCTTCCACAGCATCACGTTCTGCTGCTGGTTCCTGCAAGGTGCTTGGTGCATAACCCTGTTTTACGAACCCCAAAGTGGCTCTTGAGCAACTTAGGGGATCAGAGCAATTGTTTTAAACCGTGTCTGAATCCTAAGACAATTGAAGTGGTGTTGGCAGCTGGCACTACTAGCAGTTACTGCCATCTACGGGTAGAATCATTTTAGCTTTATTGCTCTTCCGAAGTCTGACTGTTTCTTTGTTAAACATAACATACCTGTTCTTGCATATAAACAAATGTAACTGGAGAAATGTCAGTGATTGCTCCCCAAAAGAAAGAAAGAAAAGAAACAAAATAACAGTGCATGGACTTCACCTATGCATCCACCCGAGAAGAGTGAAAAGTGCTTGAACACCCAAAATCATTATCTGCCATACACTAGGAAAGCAGTGATGTTGCCCTATTTTCTTCTCTCAATATGTCGGGGGATATCTTCTCTCTACAAGTGCTGGGGAAAAAAAATGTCCCTGACATAGCAGCACTGAAATTATTCCAAATGCACCATGTAATTTGCATGTTAATTTGAATGGTATTATAATCTTTTTATTTTAAAAACAAAATCATTTAAAGCAGGAAAGTATTCATATACAAGTGGTTCTCTTTCTTTTCTGAACAGAAAAACGCTCAGTCTGGGAGTTTTTAGCTTTTTGCTCTTGGAACTGAGAGCGGTTCAGTGTATTCATCATTCCCGACAGCTGTTAATCCCCCTCAATGCTACATAATCACTATGGTAAAATATTAAAAGTAAGTATAGGGACTATTTCACTCTATTTTGCCTTGCACCTGTGGTCCTTTTGGCTCATCAGTTGTCTTCTCACAGTGGCCAGTTCCAGATGCTTAAGATGAAAAGCAGAAAACATGTACCGTAGAAAATTAATGAAGATAACAGGAACCAGTCCCTTGCTATTATAGGTCAGTCCCTTGCTAATATAGGTAACTATATCATAAAATCTCTTTTGAAGGCCAACCACACCCACCTCCAAACTGATTTTGACTTTTGATACCTCCTCATCCCTGCTGGGAAGCTTTTCACATAGACTCTTCTGTTAGGCAGAAACATTTGAATTTTCAGTCTACACTTGTTCAAGGCCACTGTACACCACATGTTCTTTTATCAGTAATATCCTTTTGCATAAACACTTTTTTTTTTTCTTATCTTTGTTTTGTATTTATGCTATTTTATTTGCAGGGGGAAGCCAGATCCCCTCTCGGCCTTGGTTTGGCATCCAATCTCCTTTTAATCTTCTGTCATAGAAAAGACTCCTTGCTCCCTTTCACAGTCCTATTGACACTCAGTTAACGAGTTCCACGACGAATTCATCTCTCCTCTATTGCAGTGACCAGAGCTGCATGCTGTATTTGAAATGAAGTTTTACTCCAGGGTGACCAACACTTTCCATGCTACTTGACACATCCTGGGTTACCTTTGCTTTGCAGCCATGGCACATAGGCTATATAGTCAAAGACATCTCACAGCGCTTATTTTGCCTTGCCCTCTAATTTTCATGCGAGCAGCCTCCAAAGCACAGCAGATATTGTGATTAGTCTTTACTTTGCACTTTGTATTAGTCAGAAATCAGCTCTGGAGCTACTGCAGATTCCCAAGCAGCCTCTGGAGCTCAGCGAATCCACCTACTATATTCTGATCTCCAACCTAGAGGAGGTAGAAAGAGGGGTTATGAAAGATCACTTGGGAAATGGAAAAGAAAAAAAAAAAAAAAAGGTAAAAAAGTTATCTCTGGCACAAAGCCATTTGCACCAGCCGGAGGTTAAATGTCAACGTCCAGAGGTGTGTGCAAGCTGCGGAGCGACGCCAGCAGCTTCCCTGAGATAAGGGCTTGCTTTCCTTGGAGAAGACGAGAGCCCACACTGCCGGGACAGGTCTCATGCATTTGACTCTCCACAGGCCGATTCCGTTGCCACTGCCCCCTCCACCTCGCTTGCATTTTCTAGCGGAAAATCAAATGCAAAATGAAAACTGGCAGACAATATAAAAGGAGACACTTCGGCAGTCACAATTTTGTGCCTTAATCGAAGTAGGAAGGGCAGGACTTTGAAAGAGGTCTTCGAAGGGCAAGTATCAAGGAAGATATTACACGTGAGGATGGTCTGTGTGTGTCCCAGCGGGTTTGGCTTGGCACACACCAAGCCCACGCGTCTCTCCCCGCCGGACTCGGGTTTGGACCGGGAAAGGGGAGGCCGGTTGCGCCGTTGAGGCTCCCTGCGCGTCCCGG
>VZSV01000021.1:3407708-3454934 GCA_013398735.1 Nothocercus julius
GGCATGGGGCGGCACTGCCCGCAGCTGCCCCGGGAGCGCGTTTTGAGGACAGCTGCCCTAATCCCTTGGTTTTAGTGATCCTTGCGAAGGGCTGTCAAAAAAAAAAAAAAAAAATGTTTTTGTGTCTAAATGCTTCAGGTGTTTGAGGGCACAAAGTTCTGCCAGCTGGTAGCGCACGGCGTGTTCTGCCTTGTATCTTCTCCCTTCGCTAGTTTGTGTTTCCCCGAACTCACTGTTTCTGTAATACCATTTTTTGAGGAACGTGTTAGTAATTCTTGTAACGGCAGTTCATCTTTCCAGGCCCATCCACACCAGAAAGAGTTCCCCAGAATGTCTTAAGTTGGAACTGCGCTTAGTTTTTTTTTTTTTTTTTTTTTTTTTTCATGAAAATATTAAATGTACTTTCTCTAAATAGTGAGCAGCGAATTGCTCACTGGAAAGTATTGTCAGTCCTAGGAGCAACCAGTGAAGACTGACTCACCTCAGTAAAGAACAGAAAAAGGCAGCGTGTTTAGTAGTCAGACCTGTGAGATGCCCACCACTGATTAGGCCAGTACATTGAAAGAACAATTTAAGACTCTGATGTGTGAGATTCTTCCAGGATGAGATATTATTCCAGAGAAATACTTGAGAACTGCAGCAGTAGCATTGTCTGCTGTTTTCAAGGTCATGTCCATAGCGCTTGGCAGTCAGAAACCTTTACAGCATTGTGAAAAGCTGTTGTGATAACCTGAGTGCACGTTATTTAGTGAGAAATGAAGAAATTAATTTTTTAGTTAGTTGGGGCAGTAAGGAAATTCCAGTTACACTGATTAAGTTTTCTTTCATAAAAATCAATTTATATTTTGTTTATCTTTACAGATGCGAGCATCTCTGCATCATCTTCTCTACAAAGCAAGGGGAATTTTTCGTTATTGGGAAATAGGAAGCTCTTTTTTGACACTCATGCTCTGGTGTGCCTTTTGGAAGAAAACGGTAATTTGCTAGAAATATATAGCTGTTTTTAATGTCACTTCATTAGTGGTATTTTAGTTTATGAAGTTTGATTAATAACTTCTCTTCCACACCGAATATTACAACTTCAGTTTTATGAAATGCTTTCTGTAAATATTAGATAGGAACATGCAGATATTTTCTTCTTTTAAAAGGATTCTATAAGCTTATATAACTTTGATTGTCATCATTTATTATCCTTTTGCTAATTAAAAATAAAGAAGAATTTAATTCTGAAATTTGAATGTAAAAAAAGATTTCAAGGTGACGCTAAAATGTATTAATTGGATTATTATACGTTTAGTAATAGCACCTTGAAAATACGATAACGGGATTCAATATAGACTATTATTCTATAAACTTACAGCTCTTGGGATAAAATGTCGAGTACTTTATAAAATACAGCATTTCTTATGCCAAAACATAAATGAGGGTACAGATTACTTTGAATTCACATTAATGTTACTGAGGTCAGACTCAGAGTGAAGATATATGCAGCTGAGTTGGTTTCTAACAGCTCCCTGTCCTTGAAAAGGAGAGCTCCCAGTCCCTTTCCCCAGCCATGAGGTTTCTTCTCTTCCTTGTGCCAACCTAGTTCTCGATTAGCAATCTGAGAAGTTATTTTAATGAGTTTACAGAGTAATGAGTTACAATTCCAGGCGCACTGGAGCACACACAAGGAGGAGGAGTGAGAAGAGAGAAAGAGCATCTCTTCCTCTTAGTGGTGGCAAGCTCTTAGATCAGCTCAGCTGTTGGAAGTGACTCACTGTCAGACCCCATATGTGTTTTCCAGCACTTGACTGCTAGTTAATTTGAAACAATCGTGCTTTTGCAACAGTCTTCATAATTAAAACTTGTTTTCTTAAACCTTTCTCCTACTTTTTTTGAAAACTAAAGGTGGTAATATTTTGAGGAACCGTGTTTTACCCTTGGCTATTTGAATTGTTTACATGATAACATTGTTAGATTAGTTCATAATGTATTCAGTTTAAAAGGACTTAAGAGGTTTTATAGAGACTCAGAGGCTGGTAGGCCTAAACCAGAGCAATTCTGTCTGTTTTAAGTTGTTGGGCTTTGCCTATTTTGTCATACTATTTATACTATACTGAAAGTAGATTTCTCCTCTAAAAGGTCAGGGTCCTGCTTATAGAAATAACTACATGTGAAAGACTACATTCCATAATACTTCTAGAAAAATAATTTCCAACATGTCTTGCTGGTACTGTGATATAGCCGTATATAAAAGCAGTGATACTGTGTCACAGACACATTTTTGAATGGAAGTATTTGGATGTATCAACTGGTTGTAGGTTTTCATTTATATATATATATATAAAAGTGGATAGAGTATGCTTTTTTTTTTTTTCATAAATGATTTTTTTAATATAGTAATTAGCAAGAGATAGCTCTGTAAACTGCCCAAACTTTGTTTTTGTTTTTGTTTTTTTTTTCTTTTCTGAATGTTGCTGCATTTTGTTTTGCTTAGGGTTCACTACGCAGCAGTCGGAGATCATTGTTTCTGCCTTAGTGAAAATTATGAACACCAACCTGGATATGATTTACAAGGACATGGTCACCAAAGTACAACAGGTTAGCTCAGGAAGGTGGTGGATTTGAAACAAATCAAAATCTAGTATGCCTGTTAATGAAACACAACTCGGTATTTTATTTATTACCATTAGACACTATATTTCAAAAATTTGAAGAGCAAGCATCCTTGCATATCTTCTAAGTAATGAGTTTTGTCATCATGACATTCATATTGTGTTAAAATTAAGTTGAATAATTTTTCTTATAAGATGCTTTTAAGAGTTGGTGTAGCTGTATACATTGGTAGCTTACAGGAACATATATATTTTGGACACTAAATTTGAGATCTATATCTTTGATGCATACTTTGTTCACGGTACGATCTACAGTAATCCAGTACCTGCTTCTCAGTGGGAGGAAGTGAAGAAAAGTTGGCTGGAAATAGACTGATAATGCAGGGCATAAAGAGAGATCCCTCCTGCCTACCAGGAAATTGCACAAAACTGAGGTGAATTGTTAGCTTTAGTTAATGAGGGAATTATTGTTGTGATGAAAAAATGTATCTGGAAGCAAGGCCATGTATTCTAGTATTGATTGGTTTTTGGTGAACTGTTGTCAGATGATACAAAGAGAGATCTGAATAAGGAACCAGACATGACAGGGTTGAATGTTGCCATGTCAGATCTTTAGGCAGCTGGCTCCAGAAATGAAACTGAAGTTCAGAGTAAAGGACAATCCCCTTGTGTGAAACTTGAGCATCTTGGATTGACAATTTCTAGTGTACTTGAATTCCCTGATACCTAAGCTAGGCAAACAGATAACACAAGCAAGAAGCATAACCCAAGTACCACCCTCTGGGGCTGTTCCTCGAGTCCAGGAACAGCCCAGGCCCAAGTCACCCTATGAGCATAAGCATTTCACTTATTTCTTGGTTACTCGGCTACTCTTAAAACATGAGAAAACAGTGTCTTCTGCCTTCTTGGTATGGTAGTCTTTTCAGTAGGTCATTTCATCTAAGGAGGCTTCAATCCATGCTTTCTAGCTCTTAGACTCCAAGCAAAGCAGAAATACGAGTGTTGCCTTCCGTGTCCATTTTTTTCCACAGTCCATCAAGGAATATAGCTTTAAAAGGGAGCATTTCAGTTGTGATTGGTCGTATTTTACAACACGCAATCACTGCATCTGTGCTTCTTTCTCTGTTTAGCTTTTTCGAATGAAAGTAGGCATTTTTCCCTGTGCTTTGTATTGAATTAAGCCTTGCTGCTCATGTAGACATTCTCTGAGACTCTCTGCCAGATCAGGTCCTCAGGTGACTTTCTGGCATTGAGATTCAGAGGAGCACAGGTTTGTATGACATGCTAAAGCTCTGGCAAAATAGAAGCAGATCAGGTGCTGTGTATGAATTTCAAGCACATGGTATACCTGAGGTTCCCCACAGCAGAAAATGATGAAGAGTAGAGGAGGAGTTATATGGTGGTGTTTTTTTTTTGCTTAACTATCTAAATTTCACATCATCCTTTGTTGGCATAGCTGTTACTCTTAGGCCTTAGTTGAGGATATAAAAGGTGAAGTATTAAATTACACTGGTTAGATAAAGCCTTAGAAAGATATACATTGGTAGAGTTGAGGAAGAACATAGAAGAGACTATTCTCTGGCCTATTGAGATTCATGAAGATGGGAGAGATCAAAGTAGGCTGGAAACATGAGGGAGCAGGAGAAATTTCCATGATGGTACTTCTTCTGTAGACTTTTTGTAATATGTCCACTATGCCTGCCCTTTTTTTTTTTTTTTTAAGCAATGTGGTCAGATAGCCTGGTGAGGCATTGCCAAATGTCTCAAAATATTATACCATTTGTAAGTAAGAACAACATTTCCTGACAAAAGCGAAGCTAAAGTGCCATGTCAGATTTGTAGTGCTGTTCGTCAAGAATCCTGAGCAAGACGCTATTTGTTAGAGGGAGATGTTAAGAAAAGAGAGTGACTGTATGTGAATGGCATTCGATCCAGAAGAATTTCTACAGTGTTTTCCATCCTTGAAAGTTGCAAAGGATGCCGTTTTTGATACTAATGGCCAGCAGAAAAAGAAAGAAAAAACAAACTAGAAGAATGAGCACAGCACACAAGGCCAAACAAACAAGGCCTGAAACACAGGCAAAGGCAAGGCAAGAAAGGCAGCAAAGACACAAGAAAACAAAGCCAGCAGCCTGGAAAGCAAACAACCTGAAAAATTGAGCAACAAAAAACCCCACGGAGCCCCAAGGCCAATGCTAACGAAAGAGGGCAAAGACGCGGAAGGAACGGCATCCAAAACGAGGAAAGAAGACAGACAACGCTGCCTCAGCAAGAACTTCCGGAAGTAGACAATACGACAAAAGCAAACACAACTCAAGAAACGAGGATAAGAAAAGAAAATGTGCAAAATTAAAAAAGACAGGAAACAAAAAAACAAAACTAAAATGAGGTACAAAAAAAAAAAAAGAAAAAGAAACACAGTGAAACAAGATTTTCCATGTAATATAAAGGGATCAATCGACTAAAAGACAAGACACAGAAACAAAAAAAGTCCCAGATACACCACAGGAAAAACGACAAGAAGAGGAACCAAAAAAAGAAAGGGTCAGCACCACAGACAAAAAACCACAAAAAAAGCACAAGGAAAGGACAAGCCCGGCCACCAAGGCAGGATGAACACCAGGAAACACAGGGGCTGAGCAGCTGCAGAACAGCTGGGCAGAGAAGGCCCTGGGGGCCCTGGTGGCACCAGGGTGACCAGGAGGCAGCAGGGGGCTCAGGTGGAGGGAGGCAACGCTGCCCCTCAGCCCTGCTACACGTGATGGTGCTGGGTCCAGCGCTGTGCTCCTCAGTACAGGAGGGACAGGGACCTAGTGGAATGGGTTCGGGGAAGGACCATGAGGATGATTAAGAGCTTGGAACATCAGTCATGTGAAGTGAGACTGAGAGAGCAGGGACTGTTTAGCTTGGACAAGAGAAGGCTCAGGAGGTTCTTATTTATATAGATAGATACCTGATGATCAGGAGAGATTGGGGGCACTTAAGATGATGAAGCCATACTCTTCTCAGTGGTGTTTTCGTGAAAGGACAAGAAGGAATGTACACAAATTGAAATACAAGAAATTCCATTTAAAGATAAAAACGTTTTTAATGTTAAGCGTGTAACAGATTGCCCAGGAAGGCTGTGGATTTTCCATCCTTGGAGACTAAAACAAAAACAAAGGTAAAAAAGGGGGAAAAAGTAAAGAAAAAAAATTTTGCCTTTTCAATTATTTTATTTCATAGATTCATACGTGCAGTTGACCTATCTTCTTTCGTTTGTGTTTATTTAAAGGGATCTTTATAAAGGATGGGTTGTTAGTTCATGCATAAATCAATCCATGTATATAATCCACTTAGTAATAAGGGAACACTTGGTAGTAGTGTTTTTAGATGATGTGTTTTTGTATATACCATATCAAAGTGTACATTTTTTTTTTTCACAGAAAATAAAACTCGAACTCCTGCAGATAAAGAAGCAAGTCATGGTGAGATACTAAGTTAATACGGTTAAGAATTAACTTCTGTCTAGTTTGCTTTAAAAATGGTTTCTCTAAGATTTTAAGAGTTGCACTTGGTTATGGCAGTGTTCTAGGATACTGGAATTGCAAGTGATGATGCACTAGGGACTGCAGCAAAGAATTTGCATACCTAATTAATGATGCAAGAGCACTAAGCTTTACTAATGATGTAGAAACTTTAACTGAAGATGTTTTGTGTTTTGAATGTTATTAATTCAGATTCAGAAAGTGCCTGGTTGCCATGTCATAGCTAAGGCTGAGTGAAGTTCTGCATTTAAGGCTGCTTATTAACGTAAAAATATAAGGTATTTTCAAAATTACGTCACTTACTAGTTGATTATGGTACTAGTTGGTTTTCCCTGAAGACTTGGCTGTCCAAGAATTTTTTTAAAAAATTAAAAGCTATTTTAAGAATTTTGGTCCCATTTGTTTGTGAGCAAATGACCTTAGGAAGAAAACAGACCCCTTGAGAAAACTACAAGTTCTTATCAGGTTTAATACCTGCTGTTTTGTTTCTGATCTTTGTGGTTTGCCTCTCCTGAACAGTTCAAACAGACCTTTCTGCCATCAGAAACAACATTGTCTCAAAACCTATTTCTTCATTGGGTGTGTAGTCAAAAGCAGCTTTTACACAGAAAGAAAAAATCTTTTAAAAGCGGTTGGTTAAGATCGGAAACTGGGAAATACCATTGACTGTCTATAGAGAGTACAGTCCTCTTACTTGAGAACAGCTGTTTACCATGTCACTGTCACCTAGAAGGGTGTAACACCTTTCCTACACTAGGATTTTCCATGCATCTATCAAAATACTGATCTGTGCAGCAAACTGAACATGTGATCAAGTTCAACATAACTTCCTTCTTGTCTTTTCTTTCCCAGTACCTTGGGTTTTGGGGGTTTTATTTTTATTTTATTTTGTGCTGTTGTCTCCAAAAGGAGAGTGAAGATTTCGCAGGGCCAATCATGTGTTTTGCATTGCCTTATAAAGTGCTTGATGTGTTTGTTTTTTTCAAATACAATTTTAAAAAGCTAGGCATCCAATTTTTAATTTATATCTTATTTTATTGTTTTAGTTGCATTTAGTGTGAGCTGGAGCAATCCAGTGTAGAACATAAAGAAATTTGAGACATTTTGATATAAAAATTGGATGTCTTTAAATTTTACTTTTAACTGTAGATATAACTGTCCTTGTGAAAATCATTTAGTCATACTTGTTCCTTCCTCTAAAAGACAGAATGACAGGATGTTGTATGTTTGTTAAAAAGTTATTTCAGACTTTGTAATTTTACTAAATTGTAACATGTCAAGTGTTGCGATGGCATCTAATTATAAAATCATTAAGTACAAAAATGGTAAAGTAGAAATTCCTTGCATGATTGTTTTTGATAATTACTTGGTGAACTAGCTAGCTAACATTGGGCTACTTGAGAGGTGCTTGCTTGTTTTTAATAGTAGAATTTCCTGGAAGACTTATCAATCTTTTCCTTCTCCCACACATTCATCTGATGAGCAGTTTGCCTTATGACAAACTGTCAGCTGCTTGGAATTCCTGCTGGGAGGTTGCATGAAAATGGCAGCTGTCACTGGAGAAAAAAAATAAAATAAAAATCCTGAATTCTGTGATATCTGTAGTTTTTCTAAAAGCCCTAACAGTGGTCTTTATAAGTAGCTTTTTAATTTTATGTGTTCTGTTTTTTAATTGGAAAGGTTAGGAAACTGGTTTTTGAAATTATTCTAAGCATCGAGATTGCTTCATAAAGTACAACTCACATATGTAGGTAGGCATAGATTTCTAGAAATCTGAATGAATCATGAGGTATATGAAGTATTTGTAGCATCTATGGAAAGATGTCCTGTCAGTTTAACTTCTGCTGTCAGTGCTCTAGTTTTAAAAGCAATTGTCATTTTTTTGATTCTGAGGTCCGATTTGTCCTGTAGAACAGGAGTTATTTCCCCGGAAGAAGAACGGGAATACTTACAGCTTGTAGGAAAATGCACCTTAATTAGAGAGAAACTTGATTCCTGAGATACGTAATGAAAGGCGTTTTTTTTTTTTTTTTTTTTTTATCTCATGTATTTGCTTATAGTTGACTAGAGAGAAATTTTTACTTATTGCTATATCACTTTTTTTTCCACTAGGATGAAATTACCAAAGTTCGTGCAGATAATAAGTTAAACCTCAACTTGGAGAAGAGCAGAGTAAAAGAACTGGTAAGTTTGGGTGGCGTTTTTTTAGAAACATCAAAATATTGAGTAGTCTTCAAACTTGAGTAAGAGCATGATTTTCTTATTAATCTGTGGTATCATTTCTCTTCGGGTTAATTTTGATACTGTTTTAATATTGGAATTTATGAGGTACTGTTCAATATATTAGGTCTTTGTATTTAAAAATGCTGACTCCTTACCTGAAGGTGTTTTTTTTTTTTTTTTTTTGTAGTAGTGTATCTTTGTTTTTCACACTGAATGAAACTTAAACATTTAATTAAGCTACCACTGTTCAGGATATTTCATTTCCCCATAGGTAGTTCATAAGGTAATCCTATTGTGAAAATAATTGAAATGGATTTTATTGTAACTGATACTGAATGTGATTGTTTTTTTTACTTCCAAATATGTTAGAACTGCTCTATTGCGATCTTAAATCAGAATAATGTGGAAGATAAAGAGATTTTTACATTATATGTATCACTCTATTCCCATAGATCTGCTTTTTAGTAACATTTTTCTATGAATTTTATTTCCTGTTCAATCACTTCTCACAGGTGCAGAATGAAGAAGTAATATTTATCTCGAATCTAGGTAATAAGAACTGTTGAAGTAAAATTCATCTCTTTTTTTGTACCTGCTACTGGAGGTTATTCACAATGATTAGTTTAGGTAACAACCATGTTAGTAGTTTAATATAATGACTTAACACCGTTACCTGTGATAAATGCTTGAATAAGTACATTCATTTTAAAGATTAATATTTCATGCAAACACTAAAAAAAAAACTAACGGAAAAACCCTTCACATGAAGTGTGTTAACTATGTAGACCATAAGCATAAGCCCATATCCTGGGCTTGCAAACCCTCTTTAAACACATTATTTCACAGATGATAAATTGGAGGGGGAAGGAGCAACTTTTTTTTGTATATTTACATAGAATCTGGACTCAGGCTACTGCTCAGAGAACTGCTTAATGTTGACTGCCTCCCACGGAAAGCAAACTTTGTACATATCAGCCTTCTGAAGAAAGTTGACCTACCTTGTGCCATACAACTATAATTTAAGGTTTTGTTGTTTGTTTTCTCTTTTCCTGAAGTTGCCAGCTTTGCCATGTATGAACAGGAAAAGTGAAGATGAACCGTAGTGTGTATGTTGAGCTGGGGGAGAGACCTAACCCAGTACTTTGAGTAGTAGTCACAGCGTATATAGCATGATAGCTTATTTATTTGGACATAATTGAGACTTACGACTAATTCTGTGTTTTTTTGAGAATGACAGTCTGGATAATTGACAGCCCACTATGCATCTCTTATTAAAATTCTATTCAGAAGTCCTAAGTTTAAATCAACTTGACTTGAAGCACTAAGTTAAATGCTGTTACCCTTCAATCCTGCTTGGAATTGAGTACTGAAGGAGAGCTTCTTAAATTGTTTAAGGCTAAAGAGGGCAGTTTTAAGTGTTTTAAGCTATACATGTTTTATGTATGGAAATTATTCAGAAACTTTATTTTTGGCTACTGGCATATATGATAGTGATGATCAGTTTATTCATACGTTAAGCGAGGTCCCATTCTGATGTGAATCTTCACCTCAGACGTTTTTAAATTAGATTCTCTTATAGGTATTTTGTTATCACTTTCAAAAAAAGTTATTTATGTAAAATGTGAATTTCATTTTTCCTTCATTCTGGAGATTCTAGGTACTGGTGTTTCATTAATTGTAGACATGCTGTTATTTGTATGTGAAATATAACATTTTCCACATTTTTAGCCTTCTGCTACCTCTCAGCTTGATCTTTAGATTGGTCAGAAGTCCAAAATGAGCTTTCGATCTTTAAGGAGGGTTTGTCAGTGCTGAGGCATTTATGTTGATTAATCTGAGTTGAATATTAAAGTAGAATAAGCTTCCAGACTGGAGAAAAACAAAGTGACTTTCCAAATGGTAATGTTAACAGATGAAGTTACTGCTGTTTAACTGAGGATTCTGAGATGGGAGCCCGATGACCTTAATACTCTGCACTATAGACTGGTGGCTTAGCAGCTGTCTAATGAATAATTGAATTGCTCCAGTAGTGGGATAGGAGCCATTACAGATGTCAAGGTAAATCATGCCTGTGCATGAGGCAGCAACGTAACCTGCCTTAGAGGTATTGCCTCTTACTGCATTTGGATTTAACTTGCCTTGAGCACAAATAGCTATAGTTTATAAATAAATCACAGCTGCTGCTGTTCAGCAAATGAATGAGATCATGAGAAGCAAACTTAGCGTGTCTGACTGATACTTGTGTTCCCCATGTATTGTTCTGACCATCATCTCAAAGTTTCAAGTAGTGAACAGATCTGCTGGCTAAACGTTTCCTTCATAGCTAGATTTCATATGATATTTTAAAACCCTACTGCCCTTACTGAAGACGGGATAGTTTAATCTTGACATCTTTAAATTGTCTTTGTGCATCCAGTGGATTAGTTAACTATTTCAGAGTTACTATTTAGAATTGCAGGTCTTTATTTTTCAGAAATGTGCATCTGCCAACTTTTCCTCCAACTGTTTATACATTCATGCAATTGTAGTAGATGTCTCTGATAGATTTGTTCTACTTTACAGCTCAGGGATGTGGTTAAAAACCTGTCTGTAAATTATCTTTTCCCAAAGGATACCAGTCATTCTACAGCACTATCCCTAAACATTGTCAGGACACCAGTCTTGTTGGCAGATTCAGCATTCTACAGGATTTGGAACTAAAGAACATACACTTTTTCACATACTTAAAAATGTAAAAGACATCATCATGTTTTAATCTTGTGTTTGTTTTTAACCAGTATTCACTTAATGAAAGAAAACTACTGGAAATGAGGACAGAAATAGTGGAATTGGTAAGAGCTTGGAAGTTGATTATTAACTCATATAACAAACTTTCTTGTACTTGCCTTATAGATCTGTTACACTTTTCAAAATTGCTCATGTCTTCAGGCACTTAAATGTATAAAATGTCATTGTACGATATGATTTACATGTGTATTTCCATATCGGTAACTGAAGTGTGCTCCAAAATAAAAAGGTTTATATATACTTTTAGATTCCTGCAGAATATGCATAAGCTATTCATTGCTCATTTTATTTTGAGACTTCATGCATATAGCTTTTTTTTTTTCCGGATTGAATTTATTTGTACATTACTTTTTTAAATTACTGATATTTTTCTTTCCATTTTAGTTGAAACTGAAACAAATTGCTAAATTGATTTGGCTTCTTTTTACAGGATTTTTGCCAAGTCCTTACTCTTCCTTCCATTTGAGTCCTCTAGCATAGGAATTATTTGTGGGAAGGTGACTAGCAGTAAATCATTAATTGATTCGGTGTTTCAATTGTGCTGATCTGAAAGCATCAGCAACACAGCAGCTGTTGTTCTCAGTTTATATCGTTGATCTTTCAGTCCTTTCTGAGTAATTCCATCCCATTTTGTTCAGAAGCACTGTCTTCTGTCATAATCAGATTCAGTATTTGTCTGTCTGCCTGTTACTATTTTTGTGGTAGAATTCTTTGCAAGATGAAGACATGCTACTTAGTCAGAAGAGCAATTGTCAGTATTTCTAATGCTCCATCAATCTTTATATTCCAATATATTTCTGCCACAAGAGGCTCTAAGACTTCCTAATCAACAGTAACTGTTAAAATTGAGCAGTGATTTCAATGTGTCGTTTGGCCCACCGATGTTAAAAGTTAATGATTATGCTGCTTAACTGAGATAAGATGACATCCGGTTCTGCAACTTTGTGTATGATGCATTAGGGAGAGAGTAATCATATAAATTTGCTGAGTTCACCAAATTATCCAGTTCCTTGGATATAATCAACCAGGAAGGAACTTGTTAGCTTTGAATGCAAATTAAATACTTCATTAACATACATTTAAAGAGTAGTCAAAACAGAGCTTAAAGGTATAGGTTTAATTTCTAAATAAACTGAAAGCTGTTGAAATGGAGTAATGTTTTGCTTTGCTTTTTAGCATGCACAACAGGATCGAGCTCTAACACAGACAGACAGAAAAATAGACACAGAAGTTGCAGGTCTGAAGACAATGCTGGAATCGCACAAACTGGACAATATTAAGTACTTAGCAGGTAAGTAATCTAAAAGTAAAGGTGAAACTGTTAAACATTTAAATTTTTCTTGTTAATTCTCAGTAGAATATTTGTAAAAATCCAGATTCAAAAAAAAAACCCTTTAAATCTCCATTGATACTGGTAGTTTTATCCATGCGCTTAATCCAGGGTGAGGTTCTTACAATTCACAGCTTTACTGGACTTTGAATGCACTTTGTATGCTTTTCCCCTGCTGTATATTGTACTAAGAAGGGTGTATGAGAAGTCTCAAAGACTTAACTGCCTGTCATCAAGGGTCAAAAAAATTCTCCTATGCCTCTCTTAAAAGCGCAGTATCTAATTAACACAGAACTGGGTTTGAAAAACATTCTCATAAAAGCAGCCTGGTGCATTTCCACAGTGGAGATCTGTCTGCAAAGTGGAACCTTTCAGCTTTTCTGACTGTTCAGCACCAAAAATTCTTAAAACTGATTCTTCAGGCACATGTATGAGAAAATATGATATACATTATGTATCTATATTATTGCTCCAGATAACTTTAGTGTTTTGACATTCTCTGTGTAGCTCTGACTAGTGCATGTGCAGTGCTACCAAGTGAGAAGGTCTGCAACAGAAAATTATCCTTCTAATACAGAATTTTGATCTTCCTTTGACAATGGATTTTGTCACAAGTACAATCACATCTATTCACAGGGTGCTAGTTCAGAGATATCTTTTACTGAGAACCATAACTAGAAAATAGAAGATAATATATTAAAATGAGAGGAAGTTCCATTCCCTACCACACCAACTAAAAAAAAAAAAAAAACCACCAAATGTTAAGTTTGCAAACTGATAAGCTTCAAGAAAAGACAGTTTATGCTGGCTTATTTGTTAAATATTTTATGGTGATTTAATAATCCTGTGTTCATTTCTTCACTTTAACTATAACTTGCCATATTGATCTTGTTTAGAAGGGTAAGCAACCATGATATTTTTTATTTTCAGACTTCTGATAGTTTTTCCAGACCAGTTTTCCTGCACTTTTGTTCCCTCCTCCTCCTCTGTCATTTTAGTGCTACTTGCCCCCCAACCCTCCCAACTGCCTATTTTGTGATTTAAAAAAACTTCGTTCTGTGAATAAAATCTCTTATTTTCTGACATGGGCAAGAGGTAACAGAGTATTGTAGCAAGATGCATACATAGCTTTCTGAACAAATGTTCCAAGAGCTAACAATTTACAGTCCTGATTTTTCACCCCGTTTTTGCTTTGTCTTTCAGGTTCAGTATTTACATGCCTTACTGTAGCACTGGGATTTTATCGTTTATGGATGTGATACAGCATCATATTGGACTTCTGCCTTGCTTTCTGAAAACCAAGGAGGTTTTATCTCTGCTCTTTATTGTTTTATTTATTTTTTGTAAAGCAGACTATATTAAGAATGTGACCAAAGATGTGCCTAGAAACAAATTGTACGTATATCTGCATATTTGGAAACTTACCACTGATGGAAGCATTCTGCTGCTTTCTTCCGCTCTGAACTGAAATGAACAAAGTATCATTTCAGTAAAAGCTGGAATTCATACCACTTGTACAGGACTGCATGATGCTGAGAAGAATGCCCTTGGAATTATGTCTCAAGAGTCTGTTTAGATGCTTGCACATGTTGGAATGGAATCTTGATTCTTAATGTCCAAGCAAAACCAGCCTTCGTGTGGCTTGGAGGCCCTCTTGTGTAAGTAGGATTTGTATTAACTGAATCATGCTTACGTTCCTCCTCCTGACACTTGTTCGTATACTTACTATGATCCAATATTTGTTTTGCTATTTTTATAACATTACCCTCATCAGCTTGTTTTCCAGATGACCGTCCAATCAATCATGTTTCGGAAGAGTACCGTGTAATGTTAGCAGGGCTTACTGCTATGTTTTGTCTGTAAGATATTTCTAGTGTTCTTGGTAACTTGTGTTTGGTACATTTAAGTATCTAAAACTCATTCCATATGCTAATTGTTAAATTTATCACAATAACCAGAAGTTTGAAATGCAGTACGATGCATTAATTGTGTTGTGTTTTTGCAGTTAAGTGATACAAAATATCTCTGGTGCTGCTATCTTGAAAGAAGGGAATTGATATTTCTAGAGAGCATTTTAACTGGTAGTTATGAAGCAGTGTCTTAGATCGGAGAACAGCTCTACTGACAGTCTACTAACTTAGAAAGAGAAAAATAAAAAGAAAAACGAAAAGAAATTCCCCTTGCTTCTTCAAATATGGAGCCTCCTTAGTGGTTATAAAGATGAAAGCAGTAGTGGAAAGTATGCTTACTCTGGTTCTGAACAAGCTCATGAACTGGTTAAAGCAGCTGACAGCAATGGAGGAAAATGTCCAGTGTGTCCAGAGATCTATCACTCTTCCACTGATAAAAGGACTGCTTTGATAACCGAGCTACCATCTGTGTTTCTTCAATTAATGCAGATTTCTCCTCTTGCCCACTTGTAGGCGAACAGAAGAATCTGTGCAGTGGTCATAAATGCTGTTAGAGCACAATCCTGAATGAAAGTAAAGCTGTTTGGCTACTTTGTGACTGTACTGTAACAACCGTTTAACTTTTTAAAGGTTGGGAGTGCCATCTTCAGTTATGTGCAAATCAGAAGGAAGTGGTGGATGTCTGTAACAATTCTAGACTGGCCTGAAATAAACAATTTTGGATGTTTGTATGAAATATAATGAGTTTTCATTATAAAATACAATGTTAAAAATATTTTAAACTTAATTCTTGTAGATCACCACTGTAACACTAAAAAGGAAAGAACTTTCAATAAGCAGTATAAAGAAAACTGTTAATGCAAAATAACTATTTCCACCCTAACAGCCTGTTTCAAATGAATGAATCTGTCTATTCAGAATTATCAAATTTTTTGTTTGTTTGTTTTTTTGGACTGACTTAGAGTACTTGACACTTTTTTCCGATACAGAAGCTTTAAGGTTTGGAATGATTTTGGTGTCTGTTCCCATCTTTTGGGGACAGATAGTTCTCTCTGTGTCTGGGTATTCAGTATATCCTTGCCTGTATGCCTGAATATCTGAAAAAAAAATGCTTGCTAAAATAATTCTTTAGAACTAATTTTAAATATAGGGTGCATTCTACTAAAAATAGCTGTTACACAAATAGATTTGGGGAGGGAGGCTAGTAGAGGGAGCAAACGGAAGAATGTAGAACAGCATCATCCTGAAAGCAGGAAAGTGTGCCAAAAAAAAAAAAAAAAAAAAAAAAACAGCATTTTTTGTTGACTGCTCCAAACAGGGAATATAGTTAATATGTCATCCTGGAAGAGGACAATATAAACAAATAGCTGTAACTTTCAAGCTTATAAAGTCTTCAAGTGTAGTGTACTTACAATCTTCTCCATTTTCTGCTGATTTTCAAGGTCAGTATCGCTACTTAGTACTCTTTCCAATATGGTGCACCACATTTATTTGCACTAGCATTCCAAAAGGTAGAAAGTCCCTGTGTGTTACTTTCAGATTCTTTCAAATGGGTATTTAAACCCAAAAGACTAACTGTTTGTTGCAGGTGAAAAGTAAAAACTTAGAACATAACAGCTAAATTTATTTTGAAAAGCACTAGTTAAAAGTACGAAACGATTAATAAATGCATAAGCTGGAGGTTTAAAGTTGGCATTTTCCCATTTTTTCCCCTTCAAGGCTTTTTTTTTTTTTTTTCTTGCATTATGCTGTCTGTGTCTTTAGTCTGGCGTAAGTAGCAATTCTGACTATACAGAAATAGTTTTCCTTTCCCTCACTTCAGATGTTGTGTTAGTATTTACAGAACTTTTTTAAAAGATGTAGGTGAAAAAATAGATGGGCTGTTTTCCCATAAAACCACCACAACTGTAAAACCGTAGTTCCCTCCCTCTTGGTTAAGAATGTATCTGTTCGTTTCCTGCTTGGCAGGCTGGAGCAAAGGTATTAAAGCCAAGATCTAGAAAAGTCGGATTTCTCAGACTGTCTCAGAGGTAGCACATGGGGAGTGAGGATGCAGCTGAAGCTGAGCTCTAGCTCTGACCTGCTTTCTACAAGAGCTTGTCCCTCTGCTGAGAGCACCTAAGAGCAGTTGTCTGCCTACGCTAAAACTTGTGAATAGTCCTTCTGAAATTCCATGTCTAGACAGGTCTTCAGGGATCACAGTACAGCAAAGACTGGAGATTCTTTAAGGATGTGTTTCCTTTTTGGGGAGCAGATTGAGCATCAGTCTATTTGCTGAAAAACACAAATTGATCCTAAAGCTTTTCTGTGCTTTGGAGAACAAATAGGGATGTAGAGTTCTTGCAAAACTATATTCACTTGTATCTTGTTAGCAAGAATATACTGAATTTAGCTGCTTTAGTCTGCTTTAGTTAAAGCTGAAATGGAGCAGTCTTTTTCACTAGTATATATTAGCTGTTGACCTGAAGTATTTCAGTATTACAGTAAATTAACTGTAAAACTGCTGTTTAACCCCCTCGAATCTGGAAACCCTGATTGCATCATTTTTTCCCAGCATGCTGTAGGAATTCTACTTAAAACCATGAGCTGACAAATGGAAACGTATTTTTAACATAGATAAGAAATTTGCCGCAATCTGCACGCACAAATCCGTTTTGCACATTAGCAACCAGGCTTCTCTCGTAAGCCTTATTCTGGCAGTAAATACTCACATAATTGACTTCTTCATAAATGGGCAAATCGCACTCCTTGCAGTTTTTAATACCATTCCTCTTCACTTTGGAGAATGTGTATTTTTACTTTCTAGAAATTCCAAATTCTAACACTTCAGTGATATCATGACAATGATTTTACTTCTTAGTCTTGTGTTTTTGTTTTTTAATCAGGAAAGTTAGCTGACTTCCTGTGACTAGTTCCTTTTAGCTCCTGGCTGCAAGCTGTGGGCAAGGCTTTGCATCTCCGGTGGAGTTTTCAGGGATCGAGTGTATTTTTTTTTTTTTTTTTTTTTTTTTTTTTTTTCCCCTCAGTGATTGAAACTCTCTGCAGGACAAGACAGTATTGAACAAAACTCTCATGGAAAATGTCATTTCAAGGAATAACGACATTGTACAATATTTTTTGAATGCTTATTGGTGTTTTGATATATTGGAACAAGTTATATTTCTAAATAAATTATTTCTTTATTGCATATTTTAACAATGGTAGTTTCTTTTTCACTGTCTTTTAGTTTTATATCTGTTGAATTTTTAGTCTTTTGTTTGTTTAAGATTAAGATGTTAAGATTAAAGTTTTCTGCTTGAGTAATTTTTTTTTTTTAGCCCATAAATAGAAAGCTCATTTGTAATCAGCCGTGTTCATGGACTGTTGGGGTTGCTTTGATCAGCACTAAGTGCCTACACACTTAGCAAGGGAGGCCCTGCCGTGTCTGTTATCAAAGCTTCCTTTGGTTTAAAACTCGTTTTTAAAACTTTGTTTTAAAACCCTGTTGCCAAACATTTCAAAGCAGTCGTGTTAATTTTTCATTTTACATTTGAATTCTCCATCAGAGTAATTTCCTCTTAAAGTGTAATTTTTGTCGCTGGAGATAAAGATGGAGAGGGAAGATGTCAGTGTTTGCGCAGCACTCCTCCTCTGAATTCTGTCCATTCCAAGAAAGCAGATCCCGACTTTCTTGGGAGGATGCCCAGCTGGTATCAAAACAAAATACTGGAAATGAGTAACAAAGTGCTGTAGCGAGTATCAGCCTGGGGCCAATGTTTATTCCTGTAGTTAGGCACGTTAGTGTTGTGCAATATTTCAGTACCCTAACTCACTTTGCGCCCCATCGAGCTCTTTTGGGAGCCCATTGGGTGCCCCGTCGTACTCTGAATCCAATCAGCTTGGGCTCAGGTCGCGACTAATACTGATCCTGCACAGGCTCGCACAGCCTGAGTGAAAACGTAGTGAGAGAAGATTTTTTAGTTATGTTTGTGTATTTTTTGAGGGTATGTAAGCAGCACATGCCCTGCAAGAACTTTAAATGGAGATGTGTGGCACATGAGTATAACGGCGTGCTTAGGGCAGGCAGCTGAGCTTGAGCAGATCAAGCCTGTATGCGGAGCTTTGGAGTTGGCCTCAGAAGCACCTGGGTGAGTACCAGTTACCTCCCTGCGTGAGGAGGGAGGCAGGACAGGTTTCTAGCAGTGAAAGGTAGAATTCCTCGTTTATGTCTTAGCCTCCAGCATGTTTCAATCCTTGTCCGGTGTTAGGGAATCCTGTTACGTTGGACTGTCAGCAACGTGTGCAACTCTCTGAATAAGCAAGTTGTTGAATACCTTACTTTTGACTGTGGTTTTGTCCAAAACAATTCTTGTGTCGCTAGTAGGCATTTCTGTGGCTCTACCCAGAATCTGTTTTCTTGGGACGTTGATGGTCTAAGCATTATATAATCACAAAGTTCTAGCGATAAAAGAAATAAATACAGAGGCCACCTCAGGGTGCCCTTTTCAGCCAGCTCACCCCTCACCAGATCTGGAGAGCAGATGGAAATTTTGATGCGTTCTTGTATGAGGTTTTCGAAGATGGCAGTTCTGATGCCTCATGATTTATGGTCAAACCTACGTGGCAGCAGTGTTAGACAGGCCTAGACAAAAACGCCGTGTTGCTGAGCTACCAAACTCTTCAGTGAGCTTTTAAAACCAAATAAAGCTGCTGGCATTGGTCTATACTTAAAAAATCACTGATGATGCCCCAGTGAAACTGAGCGTGCGTGTAGTGTGGATGCCGAGTGTGGGTTGTATATTCTCTTTCCATGCAATACTGCCTTTGATGTAGTCATCTTGTCCCAGGCGTTATCATGCCAAACCCCAAGCAGGGCTTCTGGGAAGCTTTTAAGGAGGAGCTGAGATTCCGTGCAAGTTGGGAGTAAGAATGCAAAAGAAGGTTTGTATTTTCCACAGATTCTTAGAAAACTTTTTGCAGAACTCATAGTATTTTGAATGTTTTCCTCTGGAAAGGAGGAACCTTTTTTTGTTTAAAAATTACGTTTTTTTTCTTTTTAAGCTGCCAAATTTTTTTTTTTTTTTTTTTTTTTTTTTTAAGTCTTCCAACCATGTTCCAGTCTATATATTGCAATGTGCTACTTCTTTTATTCTTCTGATTTGAGGATACTTGGGGTCACAGCTCTCAAAAATATGCTAGAATCCTACTATTTTGCTTTTTAGAGCAAATGCAGAAAAATTTTACAGTATTTTGTCCACCAAGCTGCCAACCAGTGAAATTGTCTTGTGTGAATCAGGGTCCTGGTTTGCCTTAAGGTGTTAGGCCACACCTGACAGATAGTTATAAATTTGATGATTCACAAAGTGCAGTTAACTGGGGGGGGGTGTCTAAGGAAGATAATCCTGTTTGGTGCAAAAAGCTGTGGTAGTCATCACGCAGCAGAGCAAAAATATGTTTGCCATGCAAAGTAAATGTTTAATAGAAGCCTCACCTCCACTTTTATACATGCCAGTTTTTCCTTTTACGCTGTTACTTAACAGTAATAAAATATACAGCTCTGTACTTGTGCACTCCTAGCTTATTTTTCTTCGCAGTTCCTAACTCTGAATATTCAAAATCTCATTAAACAAATCTGTTTTGGAGTCTTTTGTTTGCCATTTGTAATTTCAGCATTGTTTCCCAGCTTCTTTCTTCTATTCTTTTTCCTCTCTCGTGTCTTTTTATTTATTTTTTTCCCCGGGGGTTGCAAAGACATTTGGAAGAGAAAAGTGTTTTTCTTTCAGTTTGTTAATGAGGGATTTAATGAAACAGTATTTAATGCATTACAGTACGGCCAAGGGCTCCCTCTTGGCAAGCCCTTACTTGTTCACTGAGGTCCAAGGCATGTTTATATGAGAGGTTCATGATCAATCTTTTGAATGATGCTTGTTTAGGTTTCCCTACAAATTGGCTTTCAAGCAGCAATTTAAATATTTCTGTACGCTTTTAGTACATCAACATCTGCATCAAAACCACAAGGCCCTGCGGTACTGAAATCTCCGAATAAAACAAGCCACAGGATCATGTATAAATAGATACAAAGACAGGGTGGGGGAAAACTTCAAGGTGCTAAAAATCTGTCCATTTACTGTATAAGTATCTAAGATCCAGAAAGATAAGTCTGTAGCAACAGTATAAAGAAAACATGAGCAAAGCCAGTGCTTTCCGTGCATAAATACAGGCGAGGGCGTGCGTCGCTTTTGCTCTTAGGCGGAACCAGCGACAGAGACGGTTGTTTAGCGGCTGCGCTCGCAGTGTGTGTCGCCGCCTGCGCTTGGGCGCCTGGTCGTGGTGTGGTAATCCCCAACATGGATGTTTGCTTCGTGTGCTTTTCTGTTCTTCTGCAGTGAGAGATAGTCTATGGCTAGCAAAGTTTTGTGTGAGCTGCGTTAGGGCCCTGGTGGGGAGGGGAAGGGGGCTCTGTGCTTCTTTCTCGCACTTTTATCTCCGTTTCTCTAACATCCTGTGCTTGAGCCCCGACTACAACCTGCTGAAGGCTGATTGCTCCTCGCTCCCTATCCTTACTGGTTACCCATGGAAGAGGTAGTAAGGAGGTACGTTTCAGTGGGAATGAGCTGTAGTGAGGCTGATGAGATGCAGCTACTACAGAGAGATTAGATACACACTCCAGGAAAAAAAAAAAAAAAAAAGGCAAATTTAAAAAAAATGGAGTTGCTTCTTAAAGCATGGCAAATGAGAGGGAAACTGCTTGAAATCCGCACACACTGAACTGGGAAAGCTCAGAAAATGGTAGTGCTAAGGAAGGCCTGTGAGTGATGGCAGGTAGCAAGTTAGTTGCTAAGTTACGAGGCAGTTTTGGACAGCAGCTCCGTAGCTTTAGCATTTCACGATGGTTTAGCAGGTCTGTGCCGAGGTTCCTGCTTTCAGAGGTTATATGGAAAGGCCGTGTCAACATCCAGTCACCGCGCACGCATCCCGGAGCAGAGGGATTGGGCTCCTGGAAAAGGGATCTGCGCTTTGGGAGGAAGGAGGCAGCGGGGACAAGAGCTTGGTGGCTGTCTCTGTCCTGCCCATGCTCAGACAAGTCCTCCAAGTTCCAGCTCCCGCTGCAATCATTTTTCCGGGAATGGCAGCTTTTAAGGGCAGAGGTGGCTCCTGCCTGTTTTTTCACAGGATTTTTCCCCCAGGATTGCAAGTCCTTAAAAACCCTGCCCTCCCCGTCCAGATTGCGGGCTGCCCAAGGCAGGAGCCGAGGAGGCCGTGCCGTAATCTTGTCTGCGCTGGGTATGAAACGGGCTGCTGAATGATGCATAAAGAAAGAGTCTCATCTTCTGCTGGGGTACCGAGGGCTGGAGGGCTTTTCTTCCGTGAAAGGATTCCCGCCTTCCCAAAGACAAAGAACGGCGGATTCCATAATGAGTCCCTTGCTGGCAGCATAATAGATTCCCTCTCTTTAAGCCTCCTCCCAGGAGACCTGTATATGGGTTGCTTTTTATTTATGTGTGCTCTCTCTGCTACCGTAGAGCTCAGGTCAATGAGACTGCTCGTCAAGTGCGTAGCCGGCCCTTGTGACGGAGACGGATAAGCGCGGCCAAGCGCAGCTAGGCAGTAGGCAGAGCTTGTTCTCGTGCTGCCGCCGCGGAGCGCTGACATGGCCGTCGCCACAGCTCCGCTTCATCCTCTTTCGGTACGTGGTCGGTGTCGGTGAACCAGGCTTAACAGGCCCTGGTTTGACCTGTGTGACAATTAGGATTCTCTGAGCCCTTTTCCTAGTGCAGCTGATTTAATCTGCCATGTGTTTCTTGCAATCCTATAGCATGACCTCCGATAATACGTCAGGCTTTTAAAATAATAAAAAGGAAAGAACACTTGAAGACATAGAAAGAAAACTGGATGAAAAGCAGTCTGGTTTTACCAAGCGTAGATTGTGCCAGACTTGCTTGGCACCTTCTTCTTGGTAATAGACTTCCTAGGCAAAAGAAATGCAGTGGATCCCATATATTTTGACTTCTGACCCCACATGACCTAACTTGAAGATGTAAAGATACTTCCATAACAGAAACAACCTTATGATCAGGAGACGAAAGACGGTTCTGCTCACTGGTGTTCAAGAAAGATCAATTCAAACTGGAAGTGTGAGGGAGAAAGGCTACTATGATGTTCAGAAACTGATTTATTTAGTTCAGCAAATGAAAATTGAGGTTAAGCTGGGGCTATGAGTACTCTCAAGGGCATTACTTTAGAAGAAAACATAAGGAAAAAAAAAAGGAATTCAAAGGAAGGACACAAACAGAGTTCCCATATGACATTTAGGATGGAAGTTAGAGATGTTCTTCACCACTGGAGAAATAGGATTGTGGAAGAGCGAGCCAGCACGAGTGCCTAAAGGAAATCTGTTTGGTTGGAAGACCAGCATGAGCAGACACGGGAAGTTCGTGCTGCGTAGTGCCCAGCTTAGGCAGCAAAGGCAGGACTCTCTAGAATAACCATGTAGGTATGTTATTAAATTGGGGGCTGTATTATTTAAATGCTTAGCATAGTAAACGGCACTGTCTTTTTTTGTGGCTAGCTGGAAATTTCTCCCAGAGTTGTGACTACAATACTATGGCCGTTGGTTCCAATGTCAGGGCTATGTCGGCATTATTTTAAACATAATTTCAGTTGTTCAAAAATCATGTCATGGTGTAGCATGTCATGCATTTGAAAAAGTGACTTTTCAAAGAATTTTCCTCAGTTTTCTAATCTTCCTCCAATGCATCTGAGACAATTTACTGTAAAGTCAAGCCAGCACTAATGGGGTACTCCCCTCCTTATTGTACAAATTTGAAAAGGGAAACATCTAGTTTCTGAAGCGCACTAAGCCTTACTGGCATCATGAAATTCATTTAAAATAAAAAATCTTTACAGATATTTTTAATACGTGTGAACATCTAATTACCGCCGAAGATAATCTGTGCTACAATTATCCTCCCTTCCTGCCAGGTCCTAGGCAGACAAATCAAGATCCCAGAGAAACCTGTACCTGGGGTCTTCTGCTCCTCCCTGCCTGCAGACTGACGATGGGCCCCGTTCCTGGACATTCAAGGGCGGTAAAGGGTGAGCGCAGCAAGGGCGAGAAGGGCTCCATCTGTCCTGGGTTGCATTCACTGTGCCCAGACCTCGTGCCTCAGTTACAGCTGTACACGTGGCCCTAACAGATGCTGCTCAGCGTCCTGGCACCGCGCTGCAGCCCCTCGCCGCTGGCAGCGCCGCGTTTTCCTTCGGGAAACGGCACCCCTCTTGTATGCCTGGAGCGCTGTATCCTGCTCTCCTCAGCCAGCGCGACGGAAGCTGAGATTTTTAAGGAGAAGAAATAAAGCAGTTTGGAGGCATGTGCTGTAAGTGCGCCTGGCCTCAGTTATTTACTTCTCCGGTCAGGTTTCCCGAGGAGAAACCGGTACGGCCCCGTAGCGAAGGTTGCTCACCGGCAGCCCGGTGGGGAGGGACTGGGGGGTGTATTTGAAGAAACTGGAGTAAACAGCACAAACAAAACATAAGGTCACGATTCAAGCAAATATGCCAGCGGGAGCACTCTGAGCAGATGATGTTTATTGCTCAATGTAGTTGAAAGTCCAAGCCGGGTGCAGACGCCGTCCAGCGGAGCCCGGCTCCAGCTGCAACGGGAGCGGGGTGAAGAGCGGGGCGCTTTGCTTTGCGCAGGGGCGAGAGGGACAGCGCGGCGCCCTGGAGATGCTGAGCCCCATGAAAGCCCTCGGGGTTCCCCCATGAAAGCAGCAGCAACAGAAGCTTTCGCACATTCCTTTATTTAAATAAAAAAATAAATCATGCATTAGCTTTTCAGCATGAGATAGAGCAGGTCAGTCACCAGCTCTTGCGCAAACTCCACTACCACTGAAAATAACTGTGGGAAAATTTCCTAATTAACGGTTTTTTTTAGGAAGAGAAAAGAAGCTGAACTTCTGAATCTAGTTTCCTGTGGAAACACAACTTACGCAATCGCACTGTTTGTCATGCACCTAATAATTTTTGTAAGCCTTTGGCAAATCAGATTTTTACCAAAGTTGAAAGAGAGACAAACATGACGGAGATGATTGTTTTCTGAAAAACACTTCATAAAACTTGGCAGCAGCATAAGAGGCAGAGAGTCAAACTGCTGCTTTGACTGAAGGAAAGGCGGGGGGATCTCAGCCCCCTGCGTTGCGGGGCGGCCAGCCGGCCCCTCGGCACAGGCGCCCGCAGCCAGCGCGGCTTTTAGGGCTCCCGACAGGTCGCCGGGTATCTTGTCTCGTGGCCGGGGCATCGGCGGCAGGAGGAGGGCTGGGATTACCGGGAGGAAGGAGAAAGAGATGTGGGACAAAGGACACAAATCCATAGGAAGTCAGGCTTCGTTAGCTCTGCCGCTCAGGAACAACGTGTTTGTCTAACAATAGCTCGGTGCCTGAGTGCGGACGTCAGAGTCAGATTAGATTTCTATTTGCAAACCTCTCTACCTTTCCCAGGAATGCTCCCGGCGTAACGCGCCGCAAGTATTCCCTCTTCCCCAGGGCTGGAGGCTCCCCCGAAGAGTAACTGCAAAAACTGCATCTTATTTCTTAATAGATTTATTGCTCTGTTTATTTAAAGTCCAAAGCACTGTTTAATAACAGCACTGCATGCTCGCTGCCTTTTTTTAATCCTCATGGCTCTGCAGAAACAACATAACAGAGAGCAAGCGAATGAGCCGGCCGCGGTGCCGCGCGGACGCACGGAGAGCGGAGCCCGTGGATGCCCGTGCTGGGCGGCGTAAACAGGGAATCGCTCATCCCGCAGAGCCCTCGTAACTGCGGAGGTGAGGGAAGGGCTCCGGGGGCTTCCGAGGTGCAGGATGAGCCTCTAGCACCAACAGGAAAAACAGGATTTTTTTGTTTCCTTGTGGAGTGAATTTTTTATACGTACTTGTTGAAATAATAAGCATGGAGAAAAAAAAAAAAAAAGCATGGAAACTTTTACAGCTACTGTTCAAAGGACTGCTGGGCTATCCAAAAGAGTTTTTAATCTGTAAGGAAAGAGAATAGGAGCTGTGTTCTTCTTTCTCTCTTATGTTGTCTAGGGTCTGTATTCTGCTCATTACAATGATATCACTGCTTCTAAATTAAAGTAGCAATGCCCGGATTCCTCAGGGATGTGTGTCACAGAAATGCATGTGCTAGTAATTAAAACACAGCTTTCAAATATTGCTTCAGCTTCAGACAAGAACCTTTTTATTCAGTTGTGTAATCAAAAAGGAAGCCAGAGCCAAAGTGGAGGGCAGCACTAATAAGTGACACAGCCATCGACACGAGACCTCACGCGCTGCTGTTGCTCGTGCTAGCCACGCTGAAGAAGTGTTTTCAAACACCAGGTAGCGTTTCGGGAGCTCGGCTTTTGGGAAAGTCCAACCAAAGCCACCACAGCTAAGTGCTTTGGAAATCGCTCCCAAGAATAACTAGCCACCTAGGAAGAAAATGAGATACAATTACAGCGAATCAGATATTACTTTATAAAACCCCACTACCAGGCCATTCATACCCAGCCTCTAGTACTGCGCCCTTTTCAGGGCATGTATTTGATGCTCGGAGGAAAAGGCACGAAGGAAACGCCAAGTGGGGCCATATAAGCAGCGCGGCGCTTTGTGGGGCTGCCAGGGAGCCCTTCCCGATCTCCCTGTTCCCAACACGTTTGTGAAGAGACACGCAGAGCCCTTCCCCCCAGTCACAGTTCTAGCAAATGCGATTAGTGGTCGAACAGTTTTCCTATGCTTTGGCAAATCCAATCTTGATGTTATTTGCCTTGAATGCTTCCTGCTGCAATAAATTACGTGAAAAGATGCTGCGTAATAAAGCACCATCTTTTGTGTCCCAGTGCTGCTATAACTTGATTATATTGCTTCTTCTTTAGTATAGTCTTCTTTATATATACTCTTCTCTAGTAGCTGACCTAGTTCCTTCTGTTGTTGTAATTTTAGAAGGAAATTTTTACAGGTTCTTTGCACACGATATGGATTAGTACTCTAAGGTATCTTGGAAAAAAAAAAAAAAAGATTAAAAATATCCTTTTGTTTCTGCTTGCTTCAGTTTGGTGCACGGCTGTTTTAATTCAGCGGGGTGTGTCTAGTGGGGGAACAGAAAAACACTAATTCTAAAACCGCCTTTCTGGTCTCGTTCACGTTGCCTTTGGGTGCTGCGGGGCTCACACCAAGCTTGTGTCGCACGTGCACGCTGGCGAATGAACTGGTTCCGCTCACCAGCTTAGCTGCTCAGGAGGAATCGTACCCTGGGTCAAACCTAACCCCCTGGGGTTAGGGGGCAGGAGGAGAACCTCCTGGGGCAGGAGGGTTCTGCGAAGGGCAGCGCCGTGCCCAGCGCGGCCGTGGCGGGGACGGGGTTTGTCTCATAACGTTTGCAGTAACTTGCTCCAGTCTGTCAACATTTGCTCAGTCGCATCTAGTCAAACTGGTTTACGTTGTTTCCTACTTCATCGTTTGTAACTCTATTTATTTTTTTTTCCTTCTTTCTACTAAGCTCCCAAGTGTTGTTAAAATGGCCACACCAAAAAAAAAAAGCATCAAGGCGGAAAAATTAGAGTGGGCTTCAGGGCCCTTGTCCAGAGTTGAGGCTTCCCTGCTCAAAAACACTTGCTTTGGGGGTATGTTTCACTTAAGTGACCAGTACGTATCACTGAGTGTGCCTCACACAGTATTTCAAAGCCTTCCTGGCCCCTCCCTGTGCCATTTGAGTGCTGTTCCCTGCACTTTTCTATCATGGCACATGCCTAGTGCAAAATCAGACAGTGTTTGGGGGAGTGAGAGTCTTTGCACGGCCCGAGCTGCATTTTTTTGGCTTGCTCATGAGGGGAAAAAAGCTGTGTCTCAGGAATTTTTAATCCAAGAATGTGAACTCCGGGGAGATGCAGTCTCTTTGATAGCTGTGACAGCAGTCCTGATGTAGACTAAGGCACTCTGGGACTACATAAATGGCTCGCTGGCCGGAGAAAGAGGTCTGGAAGGAGTGTGCAGAAATTACGGATGAGCAGCCTAAGTCAGTGAGACTACATTTTGCTTTGAGGTTTGCTCCTTTAGAAAGAGACTGAGTCACTCTGCCTTGGCCTGTGTCAAAGGGCGGGGAGAGCAGGGTTATGTCCAGCGACCAGGACGACAGCAGAGTTGCCAGGGAGCGGCCACGGCTGGCCCAGATGCCCCGGCCCCTCTCACAGCTGTCTGGGGAGGTGACAGGGACCTTTTCTTGGAGGCCTCTCCTTGCTGCTTTGCGGAGGCACACAGCAGGGATCACCTCCTCGAGGGCTCCAGTCCCGCCAGCGGCCGGGGGTGGCAGCTCCCCCGGCTTTCGCATCGCCCCGCTCGCGTCCCTCCCCTCGGGGAGGCCAGGCACCAGGTCGCCCTCTCCGGGAGCAGCAGCTCTGCCCTCTCTGCAGGCGCACGATGGGATCAGCTTCTGCCGAGGTGGCGTTTCAGTCCCCTGTTTGATCTTCGAGCACCAAATTCCACAGCTGTAAAAATATGTGTACTGCAGATGCTGTTACGCTGGCTCCCTGCACAGTGGGAATGGGTGCACGGCCCTACGTCCCTATCATACACATATACGTGCCTCCCAAACAGAGAGTTCACCCTGCTTTAATTATATTGTTGGAGCTGCAGCAATACGTAGTTCTCTGTGTAAAAGGAGGGTGAGAAAAATCCCCTAGCTAGGTGAAATTTTGCTGGCCAATTCTGGAAAGACCTTCACATGCGTAGCCTTTTGTTTCAGGTGTCCTGCTGCTCTCTGTACATGAGAGAAGCCCTTGTTTATGAGGAGGGGATTAGTCATTTGACAAGTACGTCGGCTTACTCATAACGTAACCTATCTAACGCCATGCGTGACTAAACTGAGTAACTGCATAATTATATTTTTGTAACTCAAGCCTTCTCCACTGCGCCCCTTTCCTGGCGCAGGTTTGTTTGGTTCTGTCCTGTCTGGCACGTCCATCATCAAGGCTCCGGGCTCGGCCAGCGGCAAGCGCAGCGCGACCCCACGCCGTGTGCGATCGCAGCCGTGTTCCGCATTGCTGTGTGCTACAGCCAAGTCGCTCTGCTCAGAGTGCAGAGGTGGTGCTGATTTAAAAAAGCTGAAGGAGAGAAAACTCATCTCCAAGTGGGGCCAAACTTGTATTCATCCTTCCTCGTTGCTTTGGAGCGCTGGGCAGCAACATCGTTACCAATTTTGTGAGGATGTTATTCCCTGCGTTCATATGGCAATGGCATTTGGTGGAGGTGACAGAGCTGCATCTGAAGATTATCAGGCTCTAGGGCTCCAAACTCGCAGCTACTTTGTTTACATGGGCACCAGCAGAGCTACCCGGAACAGCACAGGTCAGAGGGTGAAGCCCTGAATGAGAAAGTGCTAGGCCGAAATTCAGACAGACTATTGAATGGTTGGACTCGGAAAAAAAAAAAAAAAAAAAAAAAAAAGCTGCTTGCCTGGTAAGTCTGTCTCATCCATTTTCCTCCTTTCTAAGTGCAACCATCATTTTCTCTCCCACACACTGTCCTTAATAATATTTTAATATATGTTTCGGTCCACTGAAGGTGGCTGACAGACTATTGTCCTATTTTTATGATTGTTTGGCTTTCATTAACTGCTGTTTATTTGTTCATTGTATGTTTTATACCCTTAGTGGAAAAAAAATGTATATATTTTTTTCAATGTTATCATATTATTCTTTAAGGACCAATATTTTTTTCCTGTCCATTAGGCTGCCAAATTAGAAGTTAACTCCAGCTTCCTATCTATTTTTTTCATTATTAGGGAGGAAAGAGAAAAAAATCGCACAAATTTTATGATTTGTGTCACAGATTTCCAGGCAGAATGAGAAGTATGGACTAAGGAATGTCAGCAGATTTCACATGGCTTCATGTTTGCATCGCTGATGAAGCAGCAGAAGAAAAGCAAGGCATGATAAGGAGCACAAGGGAGCAGAAGAGGGTGTGGCTGTGAAGGAGGAAGAAAACAAAGATTTGAACATGAATCATGGTAAAAGAGGGAGTCAGCGGAAGGATTTAAATGGGTGATAAAATGGGCAAGAATGTCTTGACTCTTGGTGTGCAATAGGGAGAGAAGGGGCAGTTGTTGATATAAGGGAGATCAGATGTAGGTTCTTGCTGACACTTTATGAGAGAAAAGGTTGCAAAGACATGGCCTGCATGCCTTAGGAAAGAGTAGGACTAGCTTCGATTGCTCTAGGCAACAGGGAGCACTAAAGGACAGGCAAGATTAAAAACAGAGTAGTAGGAGGAGTGGAATAGTACTTAAGGTGCTAACCATAAGTTCATCAGCAGCCATATGAAAGCTGAATTGGCAAAAACACTTCCCCAAGAAGACGCATGGGCTGAAAAGTAGGATTGGATGGATTAAGAGATAAGGATAAATGTGCAGTCGCACAGACTGTTGCCAGTGTAACTAGGTACATATCCACAGGGAGAGACAGAGAAGAGAGAAAAACCCGTTTACGTTTCCACGGTCAATGAGAATGGAAAATGAAGCCTTGGCTGTCAAAAAGAATACGTGAGGATGGAGCTGTGAAAGCCAAGGAGAGGTGTTGAGAAGAAAGATGAATTTGGCAGACACAAAAGTAAGAGAAAGGGGTTGACAAGATATAAATAAATCAAAGATAACATCATTTAGGGATACAAAAATCATGACAGTAATTTCAGTCGTATGAAGGGAGTATACACTAGAATGTCAGAAGTGCAATTCCTTCGGAATAAGAAACAGCTTTGGACAACCTGTTTCTTAGGTTGGAACTACAAAAGTGCATACTCTAGTTGAGTTTGGCATTAGTTATGGAAAAAGATAAGCCAAGCCACAGAGATAAAGAAGATGTTATGGGTAATGGCAACAGGAGTGTATGTTCTGGAGGAAAGTTAGTGGAGGTTCATAAGTATGGGGAGAAATGAGAAAAACTTAGGAGAAGGGTCAGAGACGGCGTGTGAATGAGGAGGAGGAAGGACAGTGGGAGACTTGCTTTCTTTAGGTGTTAGTCCATAGCATCTTGCACATAAATATGGAAGCTCAAAGGAGAAAAAGCTTGCCAGTGGAGGTAGGGAAGAGGTTTCCTGAGATTTTCCTTTTCTAACACTGTCTGAAACCCAGTGGACGTACGTACATCCTTAAGCATCCAAGACAGTTCTTAGGCAAACAATCAAGAGGGAAGGGGAAAATTAACCAGAAGGAGAAGGTTAAGAAAGCGGAAGGAAAGATTTCAGTAGAGTAGCGTGAACTACCTAATTGGCCTAACTAACATCATCTATCATTTCCTATGGCATTGCCAAATCCTTAGTCTCCGCTGTGCAGAATAGCTCTATGAGGACATGGAAGATTCAGGTCAACCAACAGACAGATGAACCTGCTGACTTCTGTGGCTGTCTCACTTTGTCAAGGGTGAGAGGCGGGGGAAGAAAAACCAGTTTTCAAAGTTGGGGTCAGAAGAGACAAGCATATCATTTGCATTTTGGTTTATTAATGTGGGTTAGCTCAGCAGGCAAAGTCTAGCACACTGATAAATGATTTCTTAAGTAGAAAAATAGGGTCAGCAAAGGCAAATCATTTCTCCCCCCAAAGCAAATGAGGCACATCTTATTAAGGGGGTTATATTTCATTTCAGTCAGGAAATACAGATGTAGACTGGGTCAAAGTGGATCTGAATATTTCACCGAGAAAAAAAATATGATGAAAAAGGGATGGAGTTAGGCCTTGCTGTATCACACAGGGCTGCTACCAGGCCATGATGTTTATTTCCTGCTATACTGAGTTCCCATATTCTTAAAATCTGTTTGATCTGATCAGCTGCCTCTATCCCTGTTCTTCTCTGTTATCCCTCCGTGGAAATGAGACCTTTTACAGCTTGGCTCCAGTAAGCTCTTAAAACATACATCACCTCTCCTTTATCCCATGTTCCCCATTAGCTCAAGTACAGGATTTGTTAGTCCCTTCCCAAAAAGTCAGACTTTTGCTGACTTTGCAGTACTGCTTCAGGGATGTCAAGGTGTGGAAGCAATTGGGGACGCCCATTTGATGAATGATCACTCAAGGATCACTCAGGCAGTACAAGGAATACACAGAGCTGTGCAAAATAATCAGTATCTATGTGTTTCCTCCTGCTTGAGTCTTCTGAGCTTTCTTGGGCTGGGGTGAGGAGCTTTTTAAGCCTTCTGCTCTCCTTCAAGTCATGAGAACATCCTTCTTTGTTGGTGAGATCTCACAACTTAAACCAGCCTACTATAAAAGGAGGATTTTCTTTTCCCTTCTCCGGCCCAAGCTTTCCATGCTTCCAAGAGAGTCCCCAGCCTGTCAGGAAGATTAGACAGCTCAGCTAAAATGATCCAATAACTATCTGCTGCCAAAAGGGGCAATCCCACTCCACCCCCTTTTTCACCCTTCCAACTCACAGCAATATGATTTAGAGCAAAGTTCCCTCACTTTCTACTCTAGTTTGCAGTGGATTTATATAATTTTTTAGAATGTTTACCCTGGTTTATTTTTCTTTATGCTCTATCTGTTGGCTTACAGCTAAATCCACATTTCAGCAACCTGCTCCCAGAGGCAACATATTGTCTTTAAACTGTTATTATTTTTTCATGTTGTGGGCTCTGACTCTGTAATCTCAGACAAGAAAAATTAAGTGCAGGTCAGTACTACATGCTTTTTGCACTGTATTTTTATCCTGCACAAACATAATCATTGTACTTAGGCCAACATATACCAAAGCTAGAAAATCTAATTATTAAAGAAATGAAAACAGAATTCTTTTGCTTTCAGATACAGTGATTAAAACCTAGTCTAACAAAGTAAGGACATTCTGTTTTGTTGACTTACACCATCATGCTACAATACTTGTAACATACAACACAGCTACTTTATAATCCTTTGGTTTGTTTTTGTCTAAACTTTAAACCTTAGATTAAAATTTCCTGGGTAAATGTGCATTTAGAAATCTTGTCTTGTTAAATACATTTCTAAACACAGTATTGTATGTTCATTTTGATAGGAAAATGGACAACTATTAATTACAGCCTTTTAGCTCCATTTTTGTTTACTTAAGGAGAAATTCATACCTCTGAAGAAACAACGCTCTTCAAGAAAATTACATTGTCATGTGCTGAACAGGAATTCTTGGGCTTTTGCAGCACAGCAAAGTTGACATATTTTGGACTAATAAAGAAGTTTGTTCAGTGACTAGTTGTACATAACTACACGTTTTTCATAGGACTACAACAATGTTTAAATAGCAGTCAGCAGAAATTGTTGTGCTGCCTGTGGCCAACCTAGGTGGGTGCTACGCTGATGTAGTCAAGAAGCAAAAATCAAAGGTGACACAGAGCTACCTGCTCCCTGTCCCTTGCAGGAGAGCCCGTGCTGCGGCCGTGCAGACAGCTCTGGATGAATCACAGAATTCCAGGAACTGGAGAGCAATCCTCATTATGTGGGCAACGAGCAGAGCGGGAGCTGCCAGAACAACGGCGTGACTAAGGAGGCTAATGTGATCCTTGGGTGTAGGATACCTTCAGTAGGAGGAAAGAGGTGATATTACGGCACCATTACTGAAATAGCATGTCTTGTTCTGGTGCCCACACATGAGGAAAAAAATGATGCTGACAATTTAGAATTCACAGAGAGGCAATAAGATATGATGTGATATCTAGACAAAGCTCATTTACAGTAAGAGACTTACGATCAGTCTACTGAGTTTATTATGAAGAATCCCTCCTGGCCCAGAGGGAACCTGATGGCAGACACCAGGTACTGGGTTGTGCAGGTTCCTGGCTGCAAAGGGCTCTGTCATCCTGCAGACAAAGACATAACCAGATCTTATGGCAGGAAGACAAAGCTAGAAATAAGGGGAAAGATCCATTAACTTCATCAGGGTACTGTGCTTGAATCCTGCACATGTGGCTTAACAGCCACAGCGGCCCTTTTAATTATTATGGCAAAGGTGTCATGAAATGCATGCTATGAATTATTGAGAAGAAATGCTAAGTGAACAGAGCCAAATGCAGCTAACTGAGCTCAGAGAACTCAACATCTCCATTTGAATAGCTCTTAATGGGCGGACTGAATGGGCGGACAAATCTGGGACTCTTGGTGGTGCAAGCAGTTCCAAGAGACACCGGTTGTGGTCTTTGCAGAAGTACAGTGGTTGTGTTAGCTTTCCTACGCTACCTGTTCCACAGCAGCCTGTAAAACTACACACTGTGCATCTTCCAGTTCTTCCTCAGGGCTGGGTCCAGGGTCATATGTATATTAGGAAAAAATACTCCTCTGCCTCTCTCCCATTGAAATCAATGGGATTTCAGACTGTCTGAAGATAAACATACAGTTCAATCTTCTCTGAATGGGGCTAAACAGCCTACTGATTGTGTTTAGGTAAAAAGCCAGTAGGGACTTTTTTTCTTCTCATTTGTTTGACTTTACACCCACTTATTTCACGTTGTCTATTTAGACGCTAAGTGCTTTAAAGCACAAACTGCCATTTCTATGGATGTATTATTTAGCACAGCTGAAGCCCGTCTTGATTGGGAGTTCTAGATGCAACTTGAATGCAGTTAATAGAAATTTATGATAAGACCTGAATTAATGCTTAGTCTCTCGTGCCCTATAGTTGGACACCAGCACTGTTTCATCAGTGGAAGCATTTACAAAAGCTACAGTCGTTCTGAAAGGACCCATCAAATGCTGCTGTTACAAGATTTTGTCCTTTGTCTCAGGGAAGTATTTCTAAATATTTACAGAACTGGACTGTTTCTTTTCCATGAGGTTAGCACTACAAATTAAGACCACACACATTCCATGTGCTCAAAGATGTGCAACAGTAATCAACATTTGCTAAGCATAAATTAATCTGAATCAAGCTAAGGACTAAAATAGTGACTTTTATTATACACACACACACAACAGGCAGACTCTAGGCCCTTGGGTAGCTGTTTTCCACGAGCTCTCTGTACATAGCTCTAGTTGCTAGTGGATCTTGGTTGAAATTCAAATCAGTTTTAGCATTGCTGTTGTCTCTTCTAATTGACTCTGTTGACACAGGCAGCTACTGGGAGGGACAGAGGAGCAAAGCAGGCAGAAAGGACCAAACGATTTCTAACATATGCTAGGCTATTTAGTGAAACATCACGGACCTGAGGGTCTAACACTGCACAAATGTCAGGGATTCCCCAAGCCCAGCAACAGAGTGCACTATCAGACAACCAGAAGGAATACTCTTTTTTTTCCTTTGATGTTGGAAATGTTAGGCCCAGACAGTGGTTTTAAACCACAGCTCAGCTGGCAAGGAGAGAGCAGAGCAGCAGAGGAAGCTCATGGAAAAATTCCGGCTGACTCATCCACACTGCATCCGGCGTCCCGGGGAACGCGCGCGCCGGTGCAGGATCGCCCGCTCTCCTGGCGGGGGGAGACCTGCTGCCCAGGAGAGGTGTGGGCAGGAACTCGGCCACCCCCACGCAGGTAGCGGCAGCACGTACGGATGGCGGCTGGTCTCCCTAGCAGGGCACAGGCTGCGGGAACCAGGAGACTTCTGCCCCAGAAGACTTCCTGAGCTGCCTTAGTGAGCACGTGGCCTTGGAGGAGGCCCTGGCAGGGCGCTAGGCCTGTGTCCTAGCCGGATAACGCGCGTGATGACTTGAGGAATCTGAGTGCACCTTGTGAGCCCTATTTAATGCCGGCATCTTTCTACCTGTGGGCACAGCGGAAAATCCACTCTGACTCTGCCATTGACTTGTAACCTTCCAACTGGGCCAAATTTCCAAGGGCTCCTGGCAAAGGGCTGGCCAGGTGTTATTAAACCTTAACAATCTGTTCACGCAAGACCCTAGCTAGTTTTTAAGCACGACCTTCGGCTTGGAAGTAGCTAAGCAACATATTTCATGTTGAGGGATTTCAGTCACCTGATTATTTTATTTTATTAGGTTATTTTAAAGGCATGACTGGCCTGAAGAGACAAGTAAGAAGTCATATGAGCTTTAGGAAGGAGAAACAGAAAAGTGAAAAAAAAAAAAAAAAAAAACTGCCGAATATCAGAGACAGTCTATGATTTGCAGATGTGTGTGGTAACCTGGGCCCTGAGGGGTTCTCTAGGGAATCTTATGGAAAAGACTGGTGAAAAGTAGTGGGGAAAAAGTGACATAGAAAGCTAAAAGTAGATGTGACTTATTTTGTCTCCATCTGTGCATTTCTTCTACTGTTTGGGGTGATAGAGCTGATGCCTGTGGAAATGACTTCTGTCGTCTTCCTTAAAGGACAAGTGAAGTCCAGAGTGCTCGAAGTATCAGAGGTGAGAAATAAGGTTGCAGAAATCTGCAGATCCACCACCACTCCCAGTATCCAAGCCTTTCCACAAAAGGGCTACAGGCAGCAAGCCTGTCCCCAAGACATGGGCCAGATTAGCCACAGGGCCTAACCAGAGCAAAGGGATCTGCAGAGCACACCGGTGCTAGCGCCCAAGCACGGCGACCGAGGAAGTCCCCATCTGGGCTGCAGATGCCCCAAGATGTGTGGAGCAGGAGGGCTGTGTGCCATGCTTCTTACAGTGCCTAGCTTCCACCCGAGTGCTCCATGGATTACAGCATAATTTGAGAGAAAAAAAAAAAATTCAGAACTCACTATCTAGCAAAGAGAAGTTAAAAACAATCGCCTACATTCGCAGTCTGTAAATGTGCTTTTACTCTCCTTCTGAAAGCTGCCTTTCAAGAAATTAATCGGCTTTCAGGTCCTTTAGTCATTACTGTATCCCAGAACATAAAGAAAAAGAAACACAAAGAAGTGCTCTCATGCCAGTTACTCTGGAAAATATAGCAGTTTATACTAAAAATACTGCAATGCTAAAGCAAAGTATCTCTACTACCTGATAATGTTGAATCTCATATATACACTCATGCATTTTCTTGTCTTAAGCCTAATTACTTTCCAATATTTGGACTTGTTACATCTATTTTCACCTTATGCGCTACGACTCTTCCCAAGAATATACTCCTGTGCACAATTCCCGGTATTATTTTGAGGCAGCTCCTGGGATAAAGAATTAGTCTTGGGATTTATCCATGGCTCTGACACTGACTGGCCGAGTGATTTCTGGACAAGGCACGGCACCTCTCCAACACCATTTTTCCAACAGTAGGAGTGGGATAGAAACCTTCCTTTTTGAAAGCACCTGGAGCTGTGTAGATGTAGTGCTATGTAACAGTTAGGTATTGTGGGAATTCCCTATTTAAAACTACACTTTCACTTGTCTAGGTTTTTATTAAAGGTTAAAACCCAAAGACCGGCACTTGTCAAAGTGCTTATAAACACAGATGAGAATGATCAATGAATGTTTCTCCTCTTCAGCTTATTTAAACAGACAAAGGCACAAGAGTAATAGAAGCGAGCATGCAAACTGGATGTTTGTGACCTATTTGGAATATTTACAATCAGTGCAGACTTTGGTCACTGTTTCTGAGTTTTGTTTCCTGAATGTGGCCTCTGAGGGTCCAAATGCAACATTTCTCACACCTGCAACTGGGTGCACCCTTGGCCAAAGCAGGCGGGGGAGCTGGCTGAGTCACCAACAGCCCTGCAACGTGGTAAGAAAGAACGGCCTGAACAGGGAGGACAGCCAGAAGTGCCTCACTGCTTACCATAGCATCACATATCTCTGAAGTTCACATTAGCAGTTCAGATATATACAAAATAATTAAATAAATCAGACTACAAGCCTGGTGTTTTTGCTAGGTAATCCTTATTCAAATCAACACTGGGCCTTGCTTTTTCTTTCTTACCGCTCTTTATTTCCTCACTTTCACACTGCATAATTTAAGGATCACATGTCCCTTAATAGTGACCATCTCCATTCCTGTTCTAATACAGGGCCTCAGCCTTTATACCTGCTATGCTATGCACCCTGTGTAAAGTTTGCCTTATCAGGAACACCGCAAAGGAGCTTAAAGTCCTATTGACATAAGTGAGACTATAGGATCAGGACTAGAATTTTTGTTTTGCAGCTGCTAGTCAGAGTATAGCAAATATATATGCATTAGAGTAATGCATATGACTACATGAGAGTCAACTCTGTGTCCATGATCCCAGCCCTAGTGAACAGAGGCAAAACTTTGCAGTGCCCAGTATTTGAATGGTCGTTTTAAAGAGATGATTTTGTTATGCCATTTTTTTTTTTTCCCCATGCACCTACTGATTATGTAATTAAAACATTACTGGTCAAATTGTTTTGCTTATTGTTTCTTAATTGCAGGGAGAAAAATTGAAGACTGGAACAGCACAGCCCACTGCCAAATGCAATTGTCGCATGAGGCACAGGACAAGGACATGAGATACAGCAATCATGTTAGATTCGGCTCTCTGGGGAAAGCTCTTCCTCTACCGGGCGCTCAGGTTCTGCAGTCCCCTAGATTTTAACCTAGTAAGGATGCTTCTGCTAGTAGATCTACACCTGTAGCGTGGGCAGGGTGCAGACACTTCACCGCAGCCAAACCATATGCAGCTTGATTACACTTTGCTACATTCCTGACAGCACTAAAGGAGCATGAAGTAGCAACTCTTTTTTAGTGCATGTTTTTGTGAGAGGCTCAGTACTGAATGTTCAAGATCACTGAGGGTCCAAAATAAATACATTGTGGTAATGACCTTGAGGACATGGAAGAGCATGTTATGTCACTTCATGATAAACGGAATGACATTTCAGGCCCCATTAATTTTTACAATGTCTTCAAATTCAGTACAGTGCTAGGTACAAGGCCCCTTCCTACCATGCTTTGACAGTTCTAAATTAAACATTGAAGGGTAGATACTATAATGCTATCGCATCTCCCTTTTATCATTGAAAAATTAAAATGGTCACTACTTTAACATTCTCAGAAATTACCTGAGATTTGGTTCAAATAGTAGGACTGATCCCAACTGCACTCCAATAAACGTTACCTGGCACCTCTTGCTGGCCAGTCTTTAACCACTTCTTTCACCCGCACTGTGACCACCTGTTCAATGACTAGTTACAGCGGAGGATCCTGAAACTTTCCTGCATTGTTGCACCGTAATCGCTGGTTTTGGCTTCCAGCTCAAGTCAATACTGCTTTAGCCAATACAGCATACCCGATCAATGACTATTTAAAAGGTTTGTGTGGCCATATCTATACTCTCTGTAGGTAGGCCTGGTTATAATATTTCCTTTTCTTCTGTTTTCCAGTGTGACTCAATATTCCTTCTATACATAAGACTGTGCCATTTCAATAAAGGAAAATAAGGCTCTTGCAAGATGTATTGCAAAAAACTTAAGTTCAACTCAAACCTTCCTCATTCAAATTAAATATGAAAAGAGGAACAAGAGGATTTTTTTACATTTAAATTGATAAAGAATTTGTATTAAAAATTTGAAAAAAAACTTGCTGCCTTCTCTGATATTAATAGTATCACTGCTTTATATAACTATGTAATTCCATACAGCCAGTAAACTATAACACACAAACAAGCATTTCTGCCCACAAGGAACTTTTACTTCCACTTTAGAAGATATGAAAAGATATAGAGCAGGTAAGCTTAATGCAGAAAACAGATTGGGGCATGGAGGGTAGAGAGGCGATGCTGCAGAGTAGTAGCAGGTCTGCTTAAGGTCCAATGTTATCCTACAAATATAAGCAATCGGCAGAATTAGAGACAAAGAAATGTCCCACACTACATTCAGAAGCTGCTGGATTAGAGGTGAAAATTGAGATGTAACTGAGGCGGAGACACTATTTCTCCTACAAAGTGTTAAATTTACCAAATGTATTTCCTCTTACCCAAGATCTGTCTCTCCCTTCCTCTGAGCTAGGGATGATGCCTCATTGAGCCTGGAGTCACTGCAGCTCCACTGGATCTTCAGTGGCTTTTGATCCCACCTCTTCCACACTTGGGCATTTTCCCAACTTTGCCTCCTGCTCTCCTTGCTGACGGGCTTAGCTCAAGCAAGCGAAGCAGAGAGCCAGCCCATAGTCACTGCTGGTTTTCCTGCGGGGCCAGGTTGGGCTGCACACAGAGGGCTGGTTTTCTGCTCACCAGGTGGGTGCCAGCAGCCTCAGGGCAGCCGGGAGGCTGCGTGACCTGCGCGATCAGCGGGGGCCAGAGCTTTGCTCTGAATCGCATCCGCCAAAGGAATTTGTGCTGCAGGCAGAGGCTTTGGAGAACAAAAGCAGACTTTGAACGATGCGCTGTCTCTAGGATCCGAATAAGTGCTGAAAGGAGAGATTATTAAAAGCAAACAAACAAGGCACAAATTATACTATGTAAAAGGGCACAGATTTAAATTTCACATACAGCGAGTTTAAAGTAAATATCACACGCCTGAAAAAAATATTAAAAGAACATAATAAAGGTTGCAAAGTCAAGCACCCATAATAATACAAAACAGGTTAATTTGGGTTGCTTTGCAGCTTTAATTCTCTCATTCTGGGGCCACATGCATCCTGGTAGTCTTTGTTTATACGACTTCCTATAGGAGTGCTTGATGGGGAGTAACCTGCTCGCTGGCAAGAGAGATGGGTGCCGCCTTCTACTTCTGTCACTTGTTAGTTCTGATCTGGGGATAAATAAATGCTACCTCTCATATTACATAAATATGGTACTTCGATCAACATGCAGGTTGCTAGAACTGTATACTCAGCAACTCAAGTTGCTAAATGAAAGATGCTACGTAAAGGAGGTGTGAGCATTCATGGAGTTTAGTCAAAGTTGCTGCGTAACCTGGTCAATGACAACAGATTCACCGGAACAAATAAGGCGTCTCCAACAAGCACAGTTATCCTACAACCCCTATCCACAGTTAAAATTAAGCAAATGCCTTGTTTATCCAACGATCCTCTAATTACCAAGAACTAGCTGAGTGTGACAAATCCCTGACAGCACTTTTTACTTTCCTGCTGTTTTTTGTTTGCAGTACTTAGGTTTAAAAATAAATTCCTCTCTACCGTGAGATTTAACAAACCAGGGCCTGTGTGTCCAGACAGCATGTTTACCAATCAAGAGACATTAACAAATATTAGTTACTTTAAGACACAGAAAAGTGATCTGCAATTAGTAATATAAAATGAAATGTTAGGACAGCTCTTTAAGATGGAAAATAATCACACTCCACGTTTTCCTTAACATTTCTCACAAAACACAAAGAATACTAAATATAAGGAGATCCTTATAAAATAGATAAGCCTTTGCTTCTTTACAAAGCTTGCAATTTGTAGCACTTCGAAGATGTTAAAATGCTGTCATGTCAAATTCAGTGTTGCTGTTTTTCATGATTTCATTGCAAATACCTCAGTATTTTTTTCAGTCAGCTGCCAAAGTCAGCGACTGCAGTAAGAATCCCTGCTTTTTTATTTTTTTATTAAGAAAAAGCTATCCAAGGAATGTGTCTACCTAAAATCTCAGAAAACAGATGGCAAATAACCAACCACCTACCCACCCTCTCAAAAAGTCTTATTTTTAAGAAAATGGGTTTTCAAACCAATTTCATTTGTGGGTGGGCCTGACTCACGATTTTGAACACTTAGGGTGTCAACGGTGTGAATTTGGATGCAAACTTAAATTTTACATTTCCAAAAACACTGTTGAAAAATTTCAAAGTAACAAAAACGCTTGCATACCATTTAGTTTTCAGAATATCCTTTTTTTTTTTTTTTTTTTCCCCCCCCAAAGAATCAAGCACTACAGCATTACTAGTTTAAACATAACAGAGATCTGTTAGCATATCAGACATGGGAACTTTGTGAGAAGAGGTTAAACATGTGCCTGCCAGGGACACTCACGGGATAACTCGTCCAGCTGTGGAAGGAGAATAGGTCAGATCAATCCTTCTCAGCATTTCGATTCCCAGGAAGAACTTCCTGCATTTTATTCAAGGTGGAAAGTGCAGAGCACCCAAACAAAGCTAAATAGCAGTTTCTTTAGTCTGCTTCAACTTCAGTCTGTGAAGTCATTGGTAACAGAAATACAGGGATTTACTCTGCAGCAAATGCACATTTTAACCTAATAATGTCTCTTCCTGTGCAACTAAAGTCACACATTTTATTACTGAAACACCAGCGTAGAGGTACAATGTAGCTGTAACAAATCAGTGATAATACTGAGTCTTTTATATATTAAAGATATATATCACGCTCTCTAAAATCCGCACGCAGGTAAGTTCACAAGCTAAGTTAAAGAAAGTGGTCAAGTAGATAGATAGGATTCTGTCGGTTTTGAGATGATTAAACAACGTGCTGATGACAGAGATTAACATAGGTGTGCCTTGGCAAACAACAATAATTGCTGATCATAACAACAATAATATGTGCTAGAACAGGAAGTTATTCTTCCTCCCGTCTTCAGAGCATTCGCTTATACATTTCAATCATGACAACACATACAACAGCAAGTAATTTCAAAAATAATGACCTGAAAAATTATGACCTGGTTTGAGATATTTTAATCGGTCTGCCATGCAAGCATTCTCCAAGGCCATTGGGACTGAACACAGTATTTTGCATTTCGCCAGATGATCTACATGGTAGGCACATGTTTTTATACTTCTAAAATAAAAAGAGGTGACTGTACATCCTATAGGCTTCTGGTATATAGGATATCTTCAGAAAAGCAAAGCATAAAGAGCAGTCCTATAGAGCAGACTACTACTGTCTAACAAGGGCAATAGAAATATTCAGGATTTCATGATCAACTGTTTCCCCCAGAACAGATTTGAAAGAGGCAAACTAGGGATTGGCAGCAGGACTGGGAGAAGCTGTAATAACTAAAAGTTAATTAAATTCAGTGTTTTCACCTGCCAGTCTCAAGTTCTCAACGTCCATCTAAAATGTACTTCTGCCACTAAGATTAGCATGTGGAACATTTGAATTTGTAGGTGTGTGAAATGCAGAGAGAGGAAAAAATAGTTTTTCATATGTAAACATCTATTTTACTAAAGAGCCAAGGGAGCTAAAGCAAAAAAAAAAAAAAAAAAGCCCGACGAAACTCCATGTGTGTGCAATTCCTGGAGCCTTACTCACCCCACTTCCTGATTCTCCTTTTTGGCCTCCTTTCCCTGGGGGCCCTCCCACCTCTGTAGACGCCACAACAGTAATTACGCTGCTGCTGGAGACTTACACGTTCTTGACATCGTGACATCTCTTCTAACAAGCACGGGACCTTTCACAAAGGCCTCGCGTGGCTTTCAAGAAGTGGGTCAGCTTGACACGTCCCATGTGCTTCTGAAAGGCTGCAGTCTCTGAGCCTGCTCATCTATGGTAATGGGCACGCTACCAAGGAGCTGCCTGTGAACAAAACACTCTCTAACTCGGGACGGGAGCTTTAAAATGTTTATCGAAGGCGTGTAACTTGTGTACTTCCATCCTCATCCTCGCTTAGGGCATGTCCTGCTGGGCCCTGTAATGCAAAAGTTCCCAAACTTGGCAGTTGTGGGACCCACCTGCTCCTTCCCAGTCGGAAGAATATTGGAACTCGGCCAGTGTCTCACAGGGGTGAAAATGCAGATGCACCGAGTGAGGGCAAGAGGTTTTCTAGCAGAGGAAAAGCAGCACAAGAGTGTAAGAGTCCTTTGGTTCATTAGTTTAAGCAGGCTGCACGATTACCTCTTTTCTCACCCCATTCCTTTTTTTTATTTGGTTATTTACCACAGAGGCATTTCTTATTCCAGGCTGATCTGGCCAAGGAAACTCTTTTTGCCATAGGAAGTTTGGCCAGTGTACTTTTCTCCCAGTCAATCTTTAACACTTTTTCTGCTATTTCAACATTTAAAATATGCCCACTTGCTTGCACCCTCAATAGAAACTCATGATGACTCAGGAGTGGATCTTGACTGGCTAATATCTTCTCTAATGGCGTGTTATAGTTTGATATCTCATTTTGCAAAAGGAATAAACGAACGTGTCTCATCATATTTTCTAGCCTGCTCCCGCATAAATTTGCCTTGTGAATAAAACATGTTTTATTCAGCTTGGAGGGCATTTTATTTCTGTGCTCATGATGACATTTTAGTTAGAATATGATGCTTGTTCAGAAGCCCAGACAACACACACCACAAAATCTTCTTTTTATGATCTATCCCACTGAACAGATTTTCACTTCTCCTCTAACTGTCTTTTATTACTGGGCACCAAAAAATGATTAAAAGTACTTGTTCTTCAGTGTGAAAGTGGATATGGTAAAGTGCTACAAATAAGAAGATTTTGGAAGAAAAACATGAAATAACTATGAGTCAACATTAAACTCCTGAATAAAATGAAGCTTATCAAGCTAAATTCCAAACTGTAAGTAATCTGACTTTACAACAATAACTTTATGCAGCTGACCATCAGAAGAGGAGAGACAGCTTCAAGGGTAAGAAATTGGATTTCAGAGACTAACTACGGAGAGATTTTGTAAAAAGGCTAGACAAAACTTCCAGAAAACTTGGAATCCCAATACATCACTGTGTTCATGGAGATACTGGGAAGGTAAGAAGCGAATACATAAAACAAGCCTGTTCCTGCCATGTATAGATGGTATTTTGCTAGTATCAAAACTAAGTGAATAAGCCATAAATGAACCATTGGCAGCCAAGAGAGATTCCTAAGCGCTCTTGGTCTAAGATAGGTGCAGGTGTATTTGACTCATACAGAAAAATTATTTTCATTAGCAGACTGCTCAGTTTTGTAAAAACAGCAGCACTGTGTTATGTGTGAGCAGCAATATAGTAATGCTGTAAATTGCAACTTGATTACCATTTGATTTAACAAAGTTAATAGCTGATGATGGCCTATAATTCATACGTGATTCATTTTTGCAACCCTTCATTTGCAAGTTCATCAAGCTCATACTAAATATGAGCAATGAAATTAGCCAGAAAAAAATAGTTCAAAATGGAAAAGAGTTCAGCAAAAATCCTCCAGGTGGTTTAAGGAGATCTCTTTTACACTGTTGAAATATCAGGGCATACTTGTTAGTGGCTTTCTTTCCTCATTAGGACAGCAATTCAGCATGGTAGGTACCAAGATAAACATCCCACTGCTGATTTTGAAGCAGCTTCTTGAAGCAGGAAAATTTATTTTTGAAGCAGTTGCAAAGAAAGAATGCACTGCACTTAAGCTGAAGGAATACTGAACAAAGAGAAGCAAACAGTTACCATCACTACAAAAGATAGTACATCTCAGAGAGAAAGTGGCTGGAAATTTGTCTGTGTAGCAGCTATGCTAAATTCATGCGTACTCCATGCTAAATTCATGCGTGACTGCCGTGAGGATCAGCCTCGCAGGAGGGACAAGGGGGATGACAGAAATAGATTCCAGAGGAGGATCCTGCCTCTGTTTCCTGACGACAGCCCCAACACTACTGGCATCACTCGCACAGATGGCTGTAGCCCACTTAGTCACTCTTAATGAAAGCACAAAGAGAGGCTAACACGGGATTCAAGAGTTAAATTAACATCCGCCGTGCTGGGACTGTGCAGAATGCCATGCTAGGAGAACAGGATGTTCTTACATAAGCAAGAATGTGCTACTCTTACGGATACTGCCTAGAGGGTGCCTCGGTTTGAGGCTGCTCTGGCCTCTGCTCCAGGTCTGGATGCCCGGAGGGAAGGACTGACCGGAGCCCCCAGGGTGAGCACATGTTGTTCATGCAGAGTGTTTGTCAGGAGGACCAGGATCCTGGTGTGAAAGGCAGCACTAATTAACCTGCACTGATGTTAAAGCCTGTGTCTGACATATCGATGCCCCATTGATGTGTCCAACAGGAGGCTACAGAAATGCCCTCAATTGCCGCAGTGCTTACAGCATGTTTTCTTTGCTTGAAAGAGTCACTGAAAGTAAACGTAAATAAAAAGCGAGGGTAGAGGAGGAAATCTCTACATGTGAAATTAGGCCTGACCAGGCTTTCTGCAAAGCAAAGTAATTTCCAGCTGATCTACCCACTAGAATTCTTTGAAACTGTCAAAAAACTCCACCCCCAAACCAATGAGATAACAGTGGGCTAGTCTACACTTTATAGCATTTCAAAAGGCCTTGGATTAAGTCCCTACGCCAGAGATGACTCAAGCGGCTAAGTAATCGCTGGGCAAGAGGAAAAGTGCTATTGCGCCTCAAAAACTGGAGATAGGAAACAAAGAGCAGGATTCAGCAGCGAGTTGCTGTGATGGCGGGAGGTCAGTGACGGCTTCAGGGATCGGCGGCAAGTCTCCTATTGTCGCCGTGTTTGCTATTGATCTGGGAGGAACATTGTACTGCGAGAGCCGCGAAATCCGCAGCTGTCATAATTGCCGCAGTTAGGCAAGACAAGGGGCGACTGTGAGGCTGAGGAAACCCTAGCAAAACAGCTCGGATCGTGCAACGGCGAGCTGAGTTTGGTGTTGACGACGGAAAATAATGTATGTTAGGGAGAAGACGTGCACTGCTTCTGCATCTGATGAGTTCTAATTCATTTACATCAACCGAAAAGCATAAACTGGCCATTTAGGTAAATATCTAAGTGATCTCTCTAATCCACACGACGCTCTCACCAGAAAACAAACAAGCTCTTGGAACATAGGCAGAATAAATAACATCCTGATTAGTATCAGGTATTAGAGTACATCTACATCAAGAAATTCATTTGCTCCTCTGGAACAGTGTACTGTGCATCCCACCTCAGAAGGAAAAAAGAGAAAAGAAAAAAAGTGATACGGACAGGGAGATTTCTCCTCTGCCTAGGGGCACATTTTGAGGAAAAGGCATATACATATGTATATATAAAAGCAAAAAGAGTAGCAAATAATGCCAAGAACTAAGCATGGCAACACCTGCTCTCCAGTCTCATTGAACAAGAACAGGAACTTGGTGGTGGCAAGTTCAGAATGGGTGACTGAATATTTTTGTACAAACATAAGTGAGCTGTGACACTTGTCTCAGCCAGGAGCCAAGGAAAAAAAAAAATACTGAAATTCAGAAAGGGGTTAGATGTTTACATCTACATTCAAGAACATAACAACATGTCCCAAATCAAAACAGTGAATGCTAACCAAATGCTGAATTTTCTAAATTTAATCCTAACGTCAACCTCTAGAGAGCATAAATCAAAGCCGGAGCTGGAGGTAGTCTTCCAGTGCCAGGATAACGTGACTGTCAGGTACGACCGAGTACGTACTCTGCCTCCAGCCCAGGCATTTCTACTTTTGTCTAGTTTGCAGCTCTTTTTGATGGTCTATTTAAAGACACTGGATTTCGTCCAGCCATGGATGCTACAAGTGATCACGGCGCTGTCTCATGTGACAGGGTATTTCGGTGACTGCAGGCACGGCACGGCGTCGAGCCCCGCGCAAGCCTTGCCGAGCGTCACCCTGCTACCGCCCCACGTGCCGCTTCGCGCGGCGGCGAGGGCCGAAAGGAACCCGGCCATTTCCTGCACCGGGCCCTGCTCCCCAGCGCCCGGGCAGCGGTTGCGCAGCAGCTCGCGAGGCGCCTCGCGCCAGCCCCCCTGCCCCTCGCGCCGCCGCCAGCAGCCCTTCCGGCTTGCAGGGCTTTCCCCGCCAGCGTTGCCAGGCGAAACCTCAGCACGCGCAACCCGCTCTTTGAAACACGGCATTAAGCACGGGCAAAAGCATTCCTCAAAGCACAAAGAGGAAAAAATATATTTGTGTATTTATGTTTTTTGTATATTTATATATTTGTTTGTATATATATATATATATATATATAAAGCCCAACAACGCTGCTCAGTACTTCTTGCCCGGGCCATCCCAGCGCCCCCCGCGCTCCCTATCGCCTTGCGGGCCATCCCGCCTGGACTCGCTCCACTTCTCCCTCGGGGACGGGGACTCAGCGCCCGCCGCCCGCCCGG
>VZSV01000021.1:3455600-3493708 GCA_013398735.1 Nothocercus julius
GGAGCTGAAGCGGCGGCTCAAGCGGCTCTACCCGGCCGTGGACGAGCAGGAGACGCCGCTGCCGCGCTCCTGGAGCCCCAAGGACAAATTCAGCTACATCGGCCTCTCGCAGAACAACCTGCGCGTGCACTACAAAGGTGAGGGCCGGGCCGGGCTGGGCCGAACCGAACCGACCTGGGGCGACAATAACCGGAGACACCCCCCCGCCCCCATCCTTTATTTGTGTGGTTTCTGCACCCCGAATACTGCGCAATATGGAGGAGAGTCTTTTTCTTTATTTCTGTCTCTTTTTTTTTTTTGTTTGTTTGTTTTGTTTTTCTCATCCTTTCTGTATTTCTTTTCTGCCTTTTTCCCCCTTTTCCGTCACGGGGCCTGAGAGAGAGGGGGGAGCGAAAGGCCGCCCCCGCCTCCCTCGCCCTCCAGAGGGGCCTTATGTAAAACTCGCCGAGGGCTCAGGGACCTCCGGAAGGTTTGGGAATAACCGGGAGGGTAAAGGAGAGCCGCGGTGACGTGTCACGCCTATGGTAATGAGCGAGAAAACATGCTTTTCTTCCTTTTTCAATTTTTTCTCCCCTCATTTTTTTTTTCTTTTTTTTCCTCCTCTTCCTCTCGACAGCAGCAAGGGGTTAACCAGAGTGAAGAGCAGAAAGCGCTAAGCTATTAAACGCGGAAATGACGGGGAGGGGAAAGCACAGAGAAAAACAGGGTTTATTTTTAAACTGCGTGTGAAAAATGGAATTAGAGTTGCGGGCCGCGGGCCCTGCCAGGGCTTTGTAGGGGCTGCAGAGCCACCCGGAGGGCAGTGACAATGGGGCTGCTCTGTAGTTAGGGTTATGGGTTTTCTAAGAAAAATAAATAAATAAAAATAGAAATATGTGTCCGCACCAATCGGCGGGTGGTAGTGGCGGAGAAACTTAAGTGTTGATTGTTATGAAATGCCATAAAACCTGGAAGCGCGCGCGTACACTCTGACCTGGAAAAACACGGGCACATCTGGTGCTCTAGGCCCGAGTCCTGGAGCAGCGAGCGTGCTGGATTCGAAACCCCTTCCGACTTGGCTGCGAAGAACTGGATCTTTTGTGAGCCTGTAGCCGAGTGAGCATAACGGGAGTGTGGGGGGGAAAACAGCCCTGCAATTAGTCTTTCTCAGAGTTTGCGGCAGTGAAATTCAAGTGAAATCTCGATAAACACGTTACTGTTTAATCATAGGAGGAAAATGGCAACACAAACACATGGTAGGATTTGGCTGCCATGAACGGATTAAATGTACTCTCTGAGACTTTTTTTATCAGAGAGGCTTTACTGTTACTTACAAAATACTCTGTTAAAAATGCCAAGTTTAATGCACCATATAAAGCTAATACATTTGGAGGTTGATCACTAGCTATAGAGCTGGTTTTGGGAGGCACTGAGTAGTGATTTAAGGACATGTTATTTAATACTCAACTTTGAATTTCCTGGCTTTTGTTCAGTATGTTATGACCTTGTATTTTTAGAAGGATTTTGTCTTTTCTGGTGCTTAGTGGCTCTGGTGTTTTTCACAGAATGAGCACAGCACTATGGCCACCAAGCCCTTCTGCTCATTTGTTTTCCTCCCCTTACTTTTATTGCTCATAGTCTAGGCCTTAAACATGGATCCTGTCTGGTCTGTCACTGTAATTGTAGAAATATATTTTCAAGCTTTCTTGGCACCATTTCTTTCTTTCCTCTCTCTTTTTTTTTTTTTTTTTTCCTCCTACGTGTGGGGTTTTTTGATGTTGTTTGTTGTTGTTGTTTTTTCTTAAAATTATTATTTCAAAGGAATTACAATAGGCTCCACATGTTCCTGAAATATAGGTAACATTCTGGATATTAAACCGGAAGCCGTAAAGCACAGGTCATAGGTTATGATAATTAAATACCTATACTTAGTAGTTAAGTAGTAGTGTGAGGTAGAGGTTGAACTAGACTAGTCCAGAGTGATGTGAAAAGGAAAGGTGCCAATGTAATATGTTTACACTTAATTCTAACTTCAAACGGAGTGAGTGGCTTCTTCAGTGACCCATCTTTTCTCCCTGTCAGTTTACAGAAGGTGGCTCTTGGAGCAGTCCAGGTGCCAGCCTGGCACTGGAGTTTCTAACTGGTCTAAGCAGTAGGTCATGTCAGGGCATCCCCATCTAGGAGACCTGGGAAAGAGACACCAAAACATCTGCTGCCTTTACCCCTCCCAGATCCCTCAGTCCAAGAATAAGGTAACAGGGAAGGGGATTAAGAGGTTGGGTGAGGGGAATGGGGAAGACTGCATGAAGCCATGCGAAATGTGCTCTCTACAAGTTGATTGCAAAAAGAGGCCTTGAAGGAAGGTACCGAAAACATTGGCCTGTGGGATATGGGCACTTTCTCCACTTTTGAAGCAGCGGTGAAAGAGCAGGAGATGTTTTTGTTAGGAGGGAATTTGAATTGAACATTGAGCTTGGATAAAGACCTGTTGTATTCTGGACAGGGAAGTCCAGGGAAGGGGGAAAAGACAGGTTTATCCAAAGCCTATAATCAAAACCAGTCTTTCTGTATTGTCTGTTACCTTAGTATAGAGGTACCTGTTCCCTTATTCAGGCTTTGTTGCCTCTGTTGCTTTCTGACAGGAAAACTCTTTTTCTGGAGTATTTTCTTATCTGTGACTCTCAGGAAGCACTTTTTCTGGTAATATGAGTGTGTTTTTCCCCACCTGGAATGTGTTGGGGAAACTTGTCTTTGAAAAGGTTAGGAAAATGGGGAAAGAGAGAGGAGAAAAAAAAAAAACTTTTAAAGTAATTTTCCTCATATCACTTAATAATTTTAATGTGCTGGCTTATTTCCAGCAATCATACTTTTGTTTTTTTGATGTGTGAGAGAAAGAATGGTCATCTCTGCAACTTTGAAGATTCCTTTAGTTTTCTTTTTGTATACTATTGAACAATGTATATGGAGATGTGAGCTGCGTAAAATGTCTCTGCTTGCTGCAGCTATGATGTTATCTGCTGCATTTCTGGACCTGAAGCTTTTTGCAGGCATCTCAGAGAGTGCTTAAAAATCAAAACTGCCACAAAACCAGACTGATTTAAAAGTTAAGGTATGGAGAAGGGTGTGCAGTTACTGTCAGGACAACAGTTCTTTACATGTTACGGGGATGAACAAAACAGTAGGGTCATATTATTCTGTCATTATCTATCGAAATCATAATGTTGCTTAAAAAAGAAAAGGAAAACACATACTGAGGTGGTGCTTTGAGCGGGGGGGGGCCTAGGCTGTTATGTTGTCTACCAGAACAAGCACAATTTCTTTGAGTGTTATGCTGCTTCTGCTACGCTTCTGCAAATGCCTACTCTTGATTATGAAACTTTGTCAAAATCTGGATATGGAGTGCCTATGCAGTGGCATAGGTGATTCGTTCATATAGGAAATACCATACCAAAAAGTACTTTTTCTTATTATGATTTTAAAGATGGATGAATGTGCATTTCTGTATTGCTGGCAGTTGTGGTATATTTATGTAATGCCAGAATGAAAAACAGTATAAAAAACAAAATTTGCGTCATTTAATTATAATATTAACCACTCTAAGTTGGAGGTAAGTGGTAAAGAAAGCATAAAGTTCTGGCCAGTGTATCTATATGTAAAGCAGTTACCACACAGAACGTGTAACTATTAAGGTAAGATACCTTAGAGATGTCTTTAAAGACATTTATCTTCAATAGTTCAAATGTCCTTTTTGGACATTCATAATTAATGCCTGAATCTTGTGGAAGAACAATGAATTCATAAATGATGTATGTAATGTGAATTTTCCAGCAGATAAAAGTTACATTTCCAGCAGGTGCTATCTATACTATGTTGTATAGAGGGATAACATAGAGTTAACACAGGATTTAGCCATGAGAGAAATCACATACAAAACTGTGTAAACAGACTAATTCTTTGGTGATAAAATTGTGGAAAGTCCTATACTAATTTCACTTAAGTCAGCCTTGTGACAATTGTCCAAAAAGATTGATAAAAGTTATGCAATTTTGAGTAAGCTGCCATTGCTCAAATATTTTTAATGTATTACAGGCCAAGCAATCTTAGCCAAACATTTACTTTTACAATACAGTTGCCTTGGAACTGTTTTAGTGCCAAACTTAAATACAAAAGAATTTTAAAAAGGAAAACCTACATTTTTTTTTTTTTTCTCTCCAATGTAAGCTATGCTTCCCAATTACTGTAACAAAAGAATTCTGTAATACTAATTCTGTAATGTCATGCAGTGATACAAGGTCAATGTAGATTGTTCTGGCAGAAAAGCACACTTGAAGTACACTGGGTACTTGGTGTGAGATACAGCACTGTACATCTGTTCTGGACACCTTTGTAGCTATGAGATGTCCTGCATTAACATGGGGGGAAAAGTTGAGCTGAAATTAGATGCACACAGTCTTACTCTTTTTTTCCTCAGTGTAAGCTTTCCTTATGATTCCAACAGAAGATTAGGTTTTGATTATGTTGTTTCTGCCAATGTTAGCAAATGATTGAACCACCTGTTGGAAGTAACTGAAGTTCAGCTTATGTAAACTTCATTTAAGGATTTAAACTGTACAAACACGTTCACCTTTGTTCAGGTGGACACTCCCAAATTCTGTTGGGCTGTTCAGTGCATATTCATAATGTGCTTGGACTTAGGTTCAAAGATCAGAATCTTGAAAGCTGAAATGGCTTCTCCAAAGATGTGTTTTTCTCTGAAGTGGTATTTTCAGGGAGATGGAATTTAGTTTATGCTCAGTTTAATTTTACTAAAGGTCTGATTGTGCTATCTTTAGTAAAAATAATCAATGTGAACGATGAGCTTCTTCAAAAGAAAACAGCTTTTCTTTCATGAAGTGTGGTAGACTTGATGCTGCACTTCCCTAATGCATCGACATATGTCTGCTGGGGTCTCAGTGCTAAAAATAGCTAGTTTTTAGTGTTAAATAATACTTGCTTTAAAAATACTCTTTTAGGCTTTAACTATAGCTTAAAACCATAAGAGATCTCTGTTTTAGGTAACATAGGGAGGGCAGTGTCTACTTAATATGCTTCAGGCATTTGGATGCTCCGGCTCAGAGGTTCAGTGTGATGCCCGAGGTCCCTTTTAATCAAAAGCGAAGAAGAGGGGCTTCAGATTACCAAAGGACGTGGCAGTGGCATATAATGTCAAACTAAAAGGCCACCCAGCTCGGTACCTGATCAGTGGCAGAGGCCACAAGTGAGTGTCAAAAGAAAAAAATTAAAAATGTGGCAGCTTTAGAGGAGATCTATGTTTCCCTCTATTTCCAGCCGTTTGAAGATGAAAAACATCCAGAGTTGAATGGAGTTTCTTGGTTAACTTCCACTCTAGAAGCTTCTCTGTTGTGAACTTAAAATACCGTAATGTAAATGAGGACCATAATATCCTTCTGTAAGGAATTTTGCAGCTCAGCTACCTGCTCTGCCAAGGGCCTCCCTCTTGTTTTAAAGCCAGCTAATGACCATCTTCTCTTGAAAACTTGTGCAGTCTAACATAGCTTGCTAATACTGAAGTGTGTTGGAACATTTCAGAGGTATTTTAAGTATTTGAAGGAAACTTCTTGATGCCATTGAATTTGCCCTCAGCCATAATATCTGCAACCACATAAGCTGCATACGCTAATAGTAAAATGCGATTTATAGGAGAATGCATTAAAGGGAGAGCAGACTAAAATTAGGATTTCTTCTGGTTTAATGGGATGAAAGTAGCTTTGGGCACTGACTTCCCCCAGCATGTTGCTTCACCACATGAAGTGTTTGGCAACCCTGGTGAGGTATCCTGTTACTTCTGTCCCCATGTCGACCTCTTATTTGCAGTGTGACAGCTGTGTGTGGCTGGGCTGTCAACTGGATCAGGGAACTGATCTGCTGCTTAAAAGAATCTGGTAGGTTTCTTAAAGCCAGATCAGTTAATCAATCTGGTTCATGGTGTGTCCTTGGAAGTAGCTGCCTGGATTTTGGCAGGGAAGAGCAAGGGGAATAGTTTCAAGATGAGGAAGATGTGCTAGGAATACCTTAAATTGGTATGACTGCTGGCCACCTAGATTGTGATTTCACAAGGCAAAGTCCTCTTGCTAAAGCTGTGCATTTTCAGTAATACATGGCTAGTTCCTGATGGTTTGGTCTTCTGTGTGGAAGACTTGACCAAATAAGGAAACTGACTGGAGGCGAAACTATGCAGATTTTCAAGTGCATAGAGTAAGCAGGGGAACTCCTTGTAGGTCTACTTTGAATGTCCTTAGATTATTACTTTAAAAATAATTTTTCAGCTCTGTTTTTAAACTAAAGTTTCACTTAATTAAAGGAATCTTTCTGAAGTTCAGTGTCCTACCCATGAAGTTTTGGGTGCTTTATTAGCTGAAGGGTTTCTGTGTGCCTAAGAAAGGTGAGCAACTAGCACTAGAAAACCCAGAAAACTCATGGAAGTTCTGCTTGACTGTTAACCTTGGTTGACTCATCCTGAGGAAATAGCTTAGCAGTGGTGAACAATAAAACACACATTTTGTCATTTATATGGAGGAATAAATTAATGTATTTTTCCTCATCTGAGTCTTTGAAACCAGTGCATAAGGTTGAGCATGTGCAGAAGACGGGTAATAAGCTTAGTATAGTAAAACCTTTGAGATGATTGAAGCGTCTTTATGGGAAATAAATGTTTATCCATAACATATTGAACTGAGCAATGCATTTGTACCCAGAGAATTAAGGTTTGTCTAAAGTTTGTCTAAAATTGAGTTGCCTAGTTCCCTTAAGATGGTAACACATTGAGGCAAGCTAGTCATGTAAAAAGTAGATTAAATCTAATCTCTGTGAATGGAGGATTTATCCTATGCTAGCAAATGTTTGGTTGCAGATGTGGCCACAATGAAAAGGAGAGATTGTTTGGTAAGAGATAATGGTGCTAACTCTGCAGGTAGAGAAACTTTTGTTGTATAAACTTTTGCACTAGTTGGCTTTGTGTATAGCTCTTCTGGTAGAGGGTGTAGGTCAGCTATGCCTAATCTTTCTGACTGACTAGCCCATCTGTTCTTTTCGTGTAGTTGCTTCCTTGCTGTGTGACTGGACTTGCTGCACGTGTGAGATAGTCAATCTGTATATGAGAAATAATTCCAACATTTCCTGGAAGGAGTGTTAGTTTTTTTGTTTTCGTTTTCTTTGCATGCATGGATCAGTTGTACACTCAAACAGGCTTTTCTTCTAGGCAGGCTCACTCTCCACGCTGAGAGTGAGCATGTGGTTCGTGCGAATCATTCTTAGAGCAACAACAGTCCATTCCTGGTCACTGTCTTAGTGAAATACCTCCTGCCATGGTGCAGTGCGCTTTCCCCTGATCTGTTTTCCCATGTCCTGTGACTCAGTGGGTTCCTTCCCAAAACAGCTGAGGGATTCTGGTATGCCCAGGAAAAAATGGGCCTGCCTGGGCAGGTGGCAGCCAAACAAGTCATCTGAGCAGCAGCCTGCTTCAGAGTTGCCTTCGGACCAAGGGCCAGGGTGAGAACGATGCATTTGTCTTAGTGGAGTATTATAAGTGGCCTTCGAGTTCAGGTTGAACATTGCTGGTGTAGACAAGAGCTGAGGCTGGACGTTGTTGCTGTAGCAGAGCTGGTGCATAATGGGCCTTATAAGAGAAATGAGGAGCTGCATTAACTCAGGTGCAGGTTGTGATTTTAATACTGTCCTGGAATAACACTCAGAACGTGAAAATGAGCTAGGTACCCAATACTATGCATGTAGTGCATTCCATATAGTGACTGATGCTTATATTGAAGGACACTAGTATTAAAGTATCTTTAATTTGAAGATTTAGAAACAGTGAGCATAGATAAAAGTTGGTTATGTAATGTTTCAGTCTATAAAAATGAGTTAAAATCTGTGTGCTTGAGAAACTATGTATTTTTTTTTCCCCCAAACTTAGTTTGGCTTGTGAATTATGTGACTTATTGCTCTGACATTTACCTTCGAGTAATAGCAGAATCTGTTAGAATAGCATACACAGAAATTCCTGTACCATGCTTGAACAAGTGACAATGCTATTGTGTAGAATAGGAATTTAACACTGGAAACATGCAAGTCCAATTAGAATATTATATGCTGCTTGCTCACAGTCTAAGGCTTTTGTTTTGAGTTGTTGGCCTATATACTGTTGTGTCACCTGCAGTTGTCTAAAGCACATTCTCATTGTGTTTTGAATATAATTCTTCAGGTCATGGGAAAACACCAAAAGATGCTGCTTCCGTTCGAGCTACACACCCTATACCTGCAGCCTGTGGAATATACTATTTTGAAGTTAAAATTGTCAGTAAGGGAAGAGATGGGTAAGTATTGAATTCATAATTAATTATTACTCAACCTATCAAACCTTTTTTTCCAATCCCACTATTTTTAAAGTAGCTTAATTCATTATTCACAACATGTTGCATTCTGGTGTTTGATAACTTTAAATTAATTGATTGTGGTGTTAATTATCCACAAATCAGTGTACACATTGAAACTACCACAACAGCATCATCTCTCTTTCTGTTTTGTTAGAGAAGTTAGGATTTTAATTACCATAGTTTGAGCCTACTCATTCTTCTAACAGTGTATTTTTTGACTCTATGGTTTTACAGACATTCAATAATTTCTTAAAAAAAAAAAAAAAAAAGAATTTATGGTGTGCAGCAGGCTAGCGTTTCTCTTCAGTCCTGTCTCTTCCTGGATGCCATATTAATTTTAAAAAGGAAAGTTATAGCTACATGTTAATGGACGATAATTGGAATAAAGGGAATATCAGATGTTCTGATAGATGGCTGTGAAATAATGACCTTATGGAAAGAACACGAGTTGATGAGCAAGTACAGCTGCTACTTTGCAGAACTATGAATTTGAATTATGACTCTGTTAAAAGTGTAGGTGATAGTTGTGTTTAACTTTACTGAGGCAAATAGCTTACCTATAATATCCTGCTGTGGTTATGAAATCTTTTCTAGACCACCTTAGTTGGTTTTCTTTTTTTTTTGGTTTTGTTTGTCTTAATACAGAGACATTGATTATATTACCTATGTAGGACTTATGTAAGCAATACTTCTTTCTGATGTGCTGTAGTGTTTACTGTAGCAGTATTTAAAGGTTACAGTTAGAATTACCATTGTCCTGGGTATACTCTACAATCATGTTGTAGATGGCAACATCCAGCTGTGAAAACAAATCTTGAGAATTATTCCAGACTGGCTCCTAGGTTAAAATTTAGTACCTTTTCTTTGTCTTGCTGCTGTTTCTTTTCTTTTTTTTTCTTTTTTTTGAGTGTGTGTGTGTGTGTTTTTGGAAGTCTTTTCTGCTTCAAAAATAATAAGCAAACTTTTTCTTTGTTTTAGTTTGTGTGTTGTGTAGGGATATTTTGAAAGGATTATCTCTCAGTGCTACTGCTGCCTTGTAGGGGGTACACATCATAGTTCGTTGTTGGTTCTGTTCCCGAAAGACAGAGTCTTTGCTATGAAAATGTTATGCCTGTAACTGCTTTTATCACACTGTGCATTTAAAATGAGATGATAGAAGTTTATTGTTTCAAGTAATGTGCTGTTAATTTTAGGAATACTTTTGTGGTATTGTTAATTTTTTTTTTCTTTTTTTTGACTGGCTATTGCCAGTTAAATAGATGTTCTCATTTTGATTTGCCTAGTGATGCACATTTGTCTGCTTTGTTTGAAAGTTAGTTGTTTTTTTTATGACCAAGTTAAACTGGTGTGCATGTCTGTATGGGGGAGAGACTGTAATTTTACATAACTTGTCTGACACTTTACCCTTGGAGCTCTTCATTTTGCTTTAGCTGTTTCTAAGTCACGTGGGGCAATCCTACAAAAGTTTTCTGATGGAGTTATGGAGTAGAAATGGTGTTTGAATAAAACCTTTCAAGGTTTGTACTTAGTCATTTGTGAGCTGCACATATCGCTTAGTTTAAAAAAAAGAATTTTTTTTTATTTAATGGTAATATATACTGCTTTGTCCTTGCATCAGCCTTGTGACTTTTTTTTTCAATGTCACTGTAGAGAACTGTCACTGTCTGCATAATGAGCTAACATGTCCATTTTCATCATGGTGTAAGGTAATACGGAAGCTGGGGGTTACTGTGCATGGAACCAAGGCCATATCTAGTTTAGCTGGTGGTGAGCAGGAGGTGACGTATAGGCCCTCACTGGATGTGTCTGGATGCTGTTTTCAGGTCCAAGCAGTCTTTGCCTGCATTCAGTGTGAACCTGTTAGAGTTCTGTGCTATCCTGCATCCAAATTAACGAGTATTCCTGGAATAAATAAATTGGGAAATGTAATGTAGAGACAGCCGTGTAGGTCTGCAGAAGCCAGTTTGTCATGTAGGGCTCTCCTTCTCACTGGCTGTTGAGAACCTGCCTGGCTCCATGAACAGTTCCTCCAATTTCTTCTTTGCTTAGCATCTGGTAATAGGACCACAGTTCCAGAAGACCTTACCTATATAGGGCCAGCATGTTATTAAGAGTTAATTAAACTCATCACTGCAAGCAAAAACATCTCAGGGCCTAGGACTCGCCATGCAAGCCATGGCTACAGACATATTTTATGATATTGTTTAAAATAATAAAACACTACCAAAAGCAACTGAGATGTCTGTGCGTATTCTCCAGGACAGCTTGTAACCCTCGTAAATGCCCACAGATAAGTTAAAGCTGTTTAGTTGGAGTTTCCTTTGGTAGTGGCCTTTGTTTTCCATAAACCTGGCTCAAACGTAAAAACCTGGCTCATCAGGGAAACAGAGGGGCAAGTCTATCAGCATTCTTAAAATCTGTATGCTCTATTTGGTGCAGCTTGCTTAAATTCACCCCAAACCTTCCTATTCTGGGAGACATTTTTGTACTACTATAATATGTTCTTGCATACCTGCAGATTGCTGAACAATCCCAAAGATGACTCTCTCTGACCAAAAGAGTCCTTTTTGTTAGATATCTTTCAGGTTGGCTGTTCTTAACTATATCTGAAAGAGTGCAGCATTATTTTTTCCTGCTAATAACTGAAGTTGGTAAATTTTGTATATATTGCATGAACTGGGGGGCCAGAATTCAATACGTGAATTTTGCAGACATTCATGCCAGGGAACTCCTAGGCATGTTAGGTACACTTTGTAGAAATTAGGAAAACAGACTTGCTGTAAAAATGGAGCTTGATGGACGTCAAATGGAGGTGAAAGTTACTTTTTGATGCTAAATGAAAGTTCATGGGGCATAAGATACTGTGCAACAACTGCTTGTAACAAACAAGGAAAAGGGAAGTGAGAATGAAGCTGAAAAGCAGTAAGGTTCAAACACCTTTGACACGAACACCATCTTGGTATTCGTATGGTATTCATCACAAAAGGTCCTAAGGTCCTTTCTGTGCTGCTGCTGCAGTACAGATATGTGAAATAATTGTCTTAAGATTTTTTTAAAAAATCTCTTACATGTGTTAACTAGTTGTCATGTTGCTCTGTAAATATTTTTTGTTGTTCTGTGTTTCTTCAGTTTTCTTCCTTAATTTTTTTGCCTCATGTTGCAGTCTGAGGACCTCTGATTATATTTTCCTTTTATACTGTTTTTTAATATTTTGTTCAGTTTTGCTTTGTTTGGCCTTACATGGAACACTGTGAACAGGTATTTAAGCAACGAGGCATGGGAGCAGTAAATGAGTAATGGATGTAGGTATAGGGGAAAAATAAAAAGATGATGCTGATTAAAAGGCATAGCAGGAAGAACTGTAGTAACTGTAAATTATATCCTGTTTTCTATTGGTACTTCCAGTTAATAACCAAAATCAAGCATGCCTGTCAAAGCAGTGTGTATCACAGAAACTACTATCAAAATAGTCTATATAACTGGAGAAACTAAAAATAGCTGTAGCTTTAAATTAAATTTTTTAAAGCTCCATATGTACGTTACAATTGTTTTATGACAGAACCAGAAGTAATGTGTAGAGGTTTTCTTCTGTAATTTCTTAGTAGGTTGCTCAAAGGAATGAAATGGGCATTCTGTTGACTTTTCCATGCCACACTTCCTTTTTTTTATCTAAATTTCTAGGGTAGGAGCCAATTAATTAAGCTTACCAATGGTTAGTGATCTAGGAATTGAAATAAATGAGTATGTATTAAGTTAGACACTAAACCTTAGTGTCTAACTCTGTTATACTCCTAAAGTTATTTACTTTCGTTTCCCCAAATGACTATGGTGGCCATTCTCCTGACTATGTACCTGGAGTGAATCTGTCTGTCTTCAGCCATTGCAATAGCTTGTGAATGTTTGCAATACTTGCTCTTAGCTGCAATTTAAACACTTTGTGGTTATTTGGCCAGAAGAATTAGTCTTTGAACGTTTGTTCTTTTTGTGACAGTTTGTAACTTACGCCAGGTACACAGCAAATCAGAACAGATAGCTTATTCTCCAAGAGTGACTTAAAAGGGAGTTATTTTTCAGTCACATTACTACTTCAGTACAGCTTTTTGTATGCCTTTGTGGGTGGCTCTGGCAGCATAAGAGAGAGGAGCGTGGGGCCAGAATGAGCATCTGGACTCAGATAGTGTGGGAATGCTAGCTTTGCGCATGGTACCAGCTTGTGTCACTAGGGTTAGCTGAAGTGCAGCTTTTCAGCTTTTTTTGTTTTAATCTTTGAGGAGAGATTCACTGGTATCCGTTTACTGGGAAAGTGGACTCCTTAGGAAAATACATTTGTCTTCAGTGTTTTGTATTTCTTGCCATTCTTTGCACTGTTCATTGATTTGTAAATGCAATTACTAGCAATGGGCAAACCACAGAAATGACACTTATTTCTGGGTGGTCTATACTGCTTTTAGAGCAGATGTGGAAAATTTGTACTTAAAGTCCAAAGTCCTCTAAGCAGGTGCCCTTTTCTCAAGAGAAGAATGAAAACAAGCACCGAAAATAGTCTAGAAAAGAAGTGGAAGTTTAGGAAGGCTTTCATTGTCTAGCAAGCAGTACTTGGAATAGCTTACATTTCTGTGAGCACCCTTGTTTAGTCTGTAGCTGGTTGTATTGGTGCAGATCTTCACGAGCATGCTTTATATTACATGTGCAAGTTCTGCTAAATATTCTATGCCAAAATAAATTGTTAGTTCAGCAACTTGTGCAACTTACTGGCTTTAGCTAAAGCACTGTAAATAAGGCTTTATGTACCTTTTGGATGGCTTTTTTTTTTTTTTTTTTTTTAGTTGACCGTCAATTGTTCGCTGCTGTGGCGGGGCATGGCAATATGCAGCATGTATGTGATGAGGTAGGTGGAGAAATGAGAAAGGAATGCACATGGGTGTTTTGTGACAATAACAGCAGATAACTTCTGTGTAGAGGTATGCAGAGATCTGGGGCAAGGAAAGTCTGAAGTCGTTTTATTGTGTTAATTTTTTTTAGTGACTTAAATTGCAGGAGGTACAAGAGGAGATTGGGTCACAAATCAGGAGGAATGTTCTGTGAAGCTATTTACCCGAGCCTACAGGACTAGACATTTAAGAAAGTAGGAAGAACTTCTGCAACTAAATATGTAAGAGGATTATTAGAGATTTGTATTTCATTGGTCAGAGATGTGAGGAGCTGGAGCAAAAGAGTTTTATTTTGTTGTGGATATTTTCTAGAAATGAAGACTTCTGATTTTTTTAAAAAAGAAAATATATGTCATTTCTTGATTCCTGCATATGTTTTTAAGTTACTCCTTTATGATGTTCTACCATGCAAATGTAGTACATAGATACTAATCTCACTGTAGACCTAACGTATGCTACCTTATCTCTGCAGCTGTCATTTTCTGGCAGTATATTAGCCAAAAAGGTAGTGTTACCGGAGAGAAACTGTGCAACCTCAAAGTCAGAAATATTTCTAAAGGTTAGATCAGTAAATTAGAATCTTCTTAAGAACACTATAAGAATTACAAGAAAAAAAATCATAGGCATAACAGTTTGAAATGCTATAAAGGATGATTGCCTGACTTCTTTTATGTAGAATCTGATTCATCTGAAACCTGGGTTTATCATGATCAAAATACTGTTTCCTTGGAAACATTCCATAAAATTAAACTTGTTTTCAGTTTGAAATGAAAGACTTAAACTGTCTATGGCATATTTTGAAACACTTAAATAGAGGAAAAAAATTAATAGCTCAGTTCTTATTGTGATTGTGTAGACAATAAGACTCTTGGATTGCCATATTCCTGCAAAATTTTGGGTGCAGACTAACTATATTGAAGGTGAAATTGAGGCGCCTTGTTATTGTGCTGTATTTCTGACCTTACAATCTAATGTTAGTGAGGACAGAGTAGGAAAGCGTAGGAGGACATTATTTCAACCTTTAGAGACTTGCAAGTTGGTCAATTGCAAAGCCTCTTAAAATGTCAAAAACGGTGGCCAGTGGCATATATAAAAAACATAATAAATAAACATAATATATAAAAAACATAATAAAAAACATATAACTGACATTTTTCAGAGTGTGTATTTTTTTTGTCTTAGTTGTCAGCTGATGTGGTCAGGATGTTAGCAGTTGTTGTTAGTGAGTGTAAAATGTCTTTACTTCAACTCAACTGCCTTAGGTTCCATACAGAAAATTTGGTAACTTAGGTCTTACCTCTGTATGATGTAGAGTCACGTTGCTTTAAATTTGTAGCCTGTGGGTGAAAACAAGACCCAGATACCAGCTTGATTATTTTTTATCATCATGAAACCAACTTGGATTTCAAAGTATGATATAACAACTCCCCCAGTTACAGTGTCTCTAATGTAGCTTGTAGGCCCAGTGAAAGGAGGGATTTGACTTTATGGACACTGAGATTCCTTACGAAATTCAGAGCAGAGAGGCTTTTTCTAATTACTTACACTTACGTCTAAGTATTTTATCGGCCTTTACAAATAGGATGGAATATTTTTATTCTTTTTAGCAAGAGAAGTGGTGTTTAGCACTTGAATTCATCTTTAGCATTACCAAGTTTGCAAAGGTACCTGTTCTTGAGATGTTGTATTAAGATCTTAAGGAGCAGGGAGAACAGTATATAGTTACCTGAATTCTGATTATCATTGTTGAATTCCACATTTGAAAATTTTCCGTACGTTTTCCACATAATGGTAAAACAAAACAAAACCCCTTAGTTTCAAGTAGAAATGAGAATTGTGCGTCTCACATGAACGCTGTTCATTGTTTGTTTTTTTTTTCTCTTTCTTTTTCCATAGCAGGGTCCAGTTCTGTATTAGCTGTTGTTACTTTTTTCTGTTTGTTTTTTATTTCCAGTTTATTTTTATATTTATCATACTTGGTCTTCCCCAACATCTGCATAGAAGCCTTAGGCTCCAGCAAGAATGGATGAATTCAGCTCTTTGAATGAAAAAAAGTACCTGAAAATTGTTGCTGTGGGGTTGCTGTGTCTGATATTTCGCTACAGGGAAGGATAGGCTTTTCAGTCTATGATAGTGCAAAAACACAGTATCATTATGTGTGCTTAGTAATTTACTTTGTGGCGAGAAGCTGAATCTAGGTCTAATTTTAGACTTTTGTAGTTTTGCAGTATCCTGAAGAATTTGCATATGGCTTGCAGTTGTGAAGTGTCAATGGTATGCTGAGATTTTAAAATGAAAACCTGGAACAAAAGTAAATACAATTGGAGATGGAAGATAAAGAGTACTTCAGATGCTTTTGCTTTCCTGGTCCTTAATTCTAATTTGGACAGACTTTAAATCAATTTTCAGTTTTGCTCTTTTATTTTAATCTTTAATCGCTTGACTTCATGAATCCCACAACTAGTTTCACACATTGTTATTTATAACTTTATGAGCTACTTTAAGACTTGAGCAGTTTAATGAGGTGCTGAGTAGCTGCAGGAGTGACCAAAATGCCTCTGCAGCCTGAGCCTGGCTGCTGGTGCATCCATGGTGCCCTTCTGCGTTTTGATGGTGGGCAAAGGGAGACTTGAACACCTAGCTCTGTCACTGAGTTTCGCCTGGTCCGGGACACTGAGATGCAGTGTTTTGGCATAAATATAATTTATGTCTTGGAAGATGTTTGTATCTGAGAGAAAATCCCCTGTCTACATATTAGTGTCAGCTGGAACCATAGTATTTTAACCTATGGTGATCAATTTCTATATAACATCAATCCTATATCTGTAAGTATACTGAAATAAACTTTATTAGGAATATGGCTCACCTTGAAAGACTCTTGGCACTTGATGGACTTGTTTCTAAAAGTTACCTAAAATTATTATTAAAAAAAAAAATCCTTCAATTTGCTTGCAGGAAACTTTAGAGCAATTTGCAGCCTCTCTGTAAGAGTCCCTCATGTGAAACTCTAGATTTCCTCAGTAACAGTTCTAGCTTTATTGTCCAAGATGAAATGTTAGGTTTTTCCACTTGTTGCTTTCATTTATAATTGTTCTGTTGACTCTAGTGTTGCAAGGGTGTCTCACTAATATAATTAGCTCTGCAGAAGAGACTAATCCTTTTGTTTGTTGCCCTTTGCTTCAGCTCTCCAGCCTTTTTAAATGGAGTATCTCCTATATACATTTTTGAGGTTTCATTATGTTTGTTGGGGAGATGTGTGTTTAAGTTTGAAAATGTTGGGGTTGATCAATAGAGAAAGCAGAAAGCCTTTTACACAATTAAGCATATGACGTGCATGATTTCCTACACAGTTTCATTCTGTATGTAGTTTAGTGTGTAGTTAAAATTAACCTGTTAGGTTAACCTGTACTTGCTAGCAGAATGATTCCTTAAAATTACATCTTGGAGAGAATCTGAAGGTCATACTTGAAGTCTTAAAACTATTTTCAAATTGGCACAAAGGCATGTATTTTGTCTCACAGAGCTTATTTCATGATAGATTTATGTTAACCAATTTGAACTGGTGTCAGAATGAGCCAGTTTGGCTCATTTGCCAGAATTTGGTAAATGAGGAAATGTTAGGTTAGGTGATCTTTGAACGCTTGCTTTAGTTACTAACTTGGAATTTTTTTATTTTATTTTATTTTTTTGAGTGGAAGTCTAGCCCTTCATTATGCTGTGTAGCTTTTTCCTGTCATCTTGGACATGAAATGACTTTTACTAAATAGATATAAAACAGATTTCCCTGTTTTCAAGTAGTGTGATTTGGGGCAAAATTGCAATGTTTTGACTTTATTTTGTTCTTAAATAGTTAATTATATCGAATGCTTTTTTTAAACATAGTGTTCATAAAGCTGACTTTTGGACTTTATTTACCTAGCAATAATTTGATTAGATTTAAGGTTATTGACTAGTACAGGAAAATATTCGCTGCCTTTTGTATGCCACCAGGATGCCAACAGCTAAGTAGTGTAGGCAGGATATTTCTCCAGGTAGCCTTGTGCTCTGTGCCCCAGGCCTGCAACTGTCTTTTTGACAAGGATACATTTTGCTGCTGAAATAATACAGATTTTTGCAGATATTTTGTGAAATCAGTAATTTCAGGTTGTCTGCAAAGGATGATTAGGTGATGAAATTGCCCCTTTCAAAATGAGAAGTGGCCTTTGGTATTCCTCAGCACCATATTATGGGTTATCCCTGCCATCGGTGTTCTCTGTAGATAACCCAGAATGCCTGAAGGAGAAGAAAGTTGTCCTGCAGAGAAAGGATCTGTCTCTAATAAACCATATAAAGCAGGAATGACTTCTCTGTTCAGTTCCATTGCATTTATGCCAGCATTAAATGGTGTCTCAGCAGCTTAATTAGTATGTGATTAATCAGCCATGTTTCTTGGCAATATCCTGCACATACCCACGTTTTTGTTACGAGACAGATTCATTTCTTTTATTCTTTCATTTCTTACAGTTACATGGGAATTGGGCTTTCGGCACAGGGTGTGAACATGAATAGACTACCAGGTATGTTCTAGTGTTTATTATCTTTGGTAGGTTACTTATATTGTTTAATTTTGTTTTTGAAATGTGTTTGACTTAGGGAAAGTTGTGATAAGTGCCAGTGAGGATAGCTCTATGTTATATTTGTTTCTGTGTTATGTAAAGCATCTTAGTGTTACTTATAATACTATGCAGGAATCCTATACCAAACAAATATATATATTTTTTAATTTTGATCATGGTTTCTGATTAAAAAAAAAAAAAGATGGAGTATAGAAGATTTCCTTACTCTGCAAAATGAATCTTTAATAATAAGAATGAGCTGCTATGATTACTTTTTTTGTCGAGCATAAAGTGAGAGCTGCTACGATCTGCTGTTGTTTTCAGTAGTACTACCTTTCCAACTTTAACGGTAAGGCTGTGCAGTGAATTTTAAGTGTGTACTTTCAGTTCATTTATATGATCAAGGACAGTGTCGTGACTAGTATGTGCATGGGATATCTCTTTATAGTAAATAAAAATGTCTGTGTGTGTGTATTTTCATTTCAATTCATGTTTATATTATAAAGGGGGGGATGTTTTTAGAACATGTTAATATTAACCAAGTATAAACTTATGCTGAAATGACCTTAGAATATCAGTATTCTTTCTTTTGCATTTGTACTCAGATGCTCTGCTAGACACCCTAATACTAAAGACAAATTCCAGTTACATTTGTTAACACACATAAAGGTGATTGAGTTGTTAGTGCATGGCATTAAGCTGCTTCTGAGTAAGATTAATGATGCAATGCAAATAATTTATCAAAGGTTCTATTAATCAGTGTAACTGAAATAATTTTTTGGCAGTTAATTTACCGAGAGGTGCTTATTGTGTATGTAAATCTGTCATGGATCGTACTGATTAAAAGCCAACCTGAGGATGGAAAAACTTCTAAATTAAACTGTTTTGCCACAGCTTGGCAGAGGTGTGGAAGGGAAGCCCACAGCCCTCTTATTGATAAAAATATGTAAAGTTCTCAATGTCAGTCATCATACTCAAAATGCATATTACCCTATGAAATTTGGCAATTTGTATTAACGTTGTGTTTTACCCAGTCTTTAATGTCATGGTAATGTATTCACTGAAGTCATAGCCCTTAATCCAGACCCTTCAGCTTTCTCAATGAATATGGAAATTGGATTGGAATTTGAGTTGTGGTTTCTTTGTATTATTTTGAATAGGCTTTTGATAGATCTGTTGGGAAGATATTGTAGTGCCTAAAAGTTCACTTCTTTTCTAGTTGTTTTTACTTAGTACTGAACTACAAAGAATCCAGACAGGAATTTTTAAATGAACTCAAGACTACAATTGCTTGCTGACTAATATTTCATTAAATGTAATTGTGTGAAGCTTCTTAACTGGTTCTGCGGCTTCTTCACCTGCAAAATTAGCACTGTATTTGTACACATCTTGGTTTGCTAGCTGTGACTTTCACATGTTTTGGGCAGATTTGTCGTCGTCGTCTTCCCTCTTTCAGCATTTTTTGAGACAGTGAAGCTAGTGACTGTGTAGTCTAGAGACTGAGCTATTCTGAAGACTACTACTTGCTGCTGAACAGTCATTAGAAATAATCAGAAGTGCATTCCCCAAGAGATGCGTGTTTGGGCTTTAGCCAGAAAGAATTTGAGTATGACATATGGCTGCAAGAGTTTTGCAAGATGAAAGGGAGAACAAGAAGAATCTTCACTGCTTTGTCTGCAGATGGCTTATCAAATTTGAATGTTGTAGCTGATCGTATTTTCAGTGTTGATAATTTTGCAAGTTTGCTTAAAGAGAGAAACAGATATTTTTTCTGACTTAGTATTATCCACTGAGTACTATAAATGGAACTGGATGTTCAGCCATTTTGATAAGAGAAGTTGTCTTTTTGTTGAAACGCATTTATTAAGAAATTTTAGAAACCAGAAAGCTGAGCATATTAATTAACTTTATTAGCTTGGATTGGAATATACTAATTTTGCATAGCCTTTTCATTGTATTAAAATAAATGAGTTGAAATGCTTTGTTCTCTAGGTTGGGATAAACATTCATATGGTTACCATGGAGATGATGGACATTCGTTCTGTTCCTCTGGAACTGGACAACCCTATGGCCCAACATTTACTACGGGAGATGTCATCGGTTGTTGTGTCAACCTTATCAATAATACTTGCTTCTACACAAAGAACGGACATAGCTTGGGTATGGAGAAACGCTGTCCTTAATGTTAACTTTTTGTAAATCTGATGCTTTCCAGGAATTTTAGATCGGGAACTCTCTTCGTGTTATGAGCCAAGTGTTTGGATAGTTCTTTCAGTAGTCTCATAATCTGTGAATCAATTACAGAATTGGGAAGAATGATTCTGTATGTGCCATTTGCACATTTTCCTTGCGAATTTGGAAGGGTTCACCATGACATCTTATTACACTGAATCTGCATGTATGAAGTCAGGGCTACTAAAGGGACTAATTTGATGCTTAAAATGTACAGTAATTCTTGTTCAAGTTTGTGTCAGTTAAGCCCAAGCCTGTGGGTTTGTTCTAATTTATAATTACATACGCAGCTAGTTTGGAGCAAGACTGCCAGTCCCTCTGGACTAAAGAGAATGGGGATAACTTTAAAATTTGGTGCTGCTATATGGGGAACATATAGCCTCCCCAAAAATCTTTAAATCAAATGGGCACTATTTTAAACATTTGTTAAAGAAGTGTCTTGTATTCCCAGTCTGGAGCTATGTGTAGTTGAGATGAAGCCATGAATTATACAAATTTTCCTAAAATCAAGTCCATTAAGTCTTTGTGATGAATTTTAGCATTATGCAACATTGCAAGATAATTTTCATATTGAAGACTGGGATGGGGGTATAGAGTTTTTTGATGCAGTCTGTAGCTGCATGCAATTTAATCAGCAAAGCCATACATCGCAGGAAAAGAATGTCCATTTCCTGCATTAAGGATAAGCCAAAGCATTGAGACTTCGTGAGTAGATCTTGAAAGTGCATTGGGAGGAGTGGAAAGTTTCAAGGGATCAGACTCAGAAAGAAATAAAAAGCTTTCTCAGGGGTAATGACATGGATGACAGGGGAATGCGGTAAGAAAAAGAAGGTCTAGCTTGAAATAAAGTAAGGTGTTAGTGAGATATGGACTCTTAAAAGTCAGTGGTCTGTTTTCTGCTGCTTGCAAACATGAGGGCAGGTTGGTAACTTGTAGGGGAGTGATGAGATTTAAATTTTTCTCCTCATTTCTCAGAGCAAGACTCAACTTGCTCAGGCCCTGAGCAAACTGGCCCAGCTTTGGAGTTGCAGTCTTCTCCTTAGAGCAGGACTTAGATACCTGCAGAGGTTCCTTCCAATTAAACTGTCCCCTGGTCCCATTACGTGGCTAAATGTTCTTGTCATTTGAATGTGTACCTGGAGTTAATACCTTAACACCTGTTAAGTGTTAAGGACAACGAGTTACAGTCTTTCCTATGGGCCCTATTCAAAGTGATACAGGAAAACTGAAGATCCAGGTTGTTTACTGAAGTGTTAACTGGTGGGTTACAGCAGAGAACAGTAGCCTGCTGTGTTTGGAGCTAGTAATGTTTTACTACAGGTAAGTTGGGTCAGATTTTTTAATCAGCCAAAAAGACCTTGGTTTTCTGACTGTCCTTGGGGTTATGTGCATGGAAGAGCTAATAAGCAGGGAGGAACTGAGCTTCTTCTCTCCCTGGAAGTCTTCAAGTGGATTGGATTAGGCCAACTGTGAAATAACGCATTAAAATGTGTTTAAAAGGGGAGCTGAATGGCATAGTTGAGGAGAGGCCAGTGAAATGGTATCTGTCATAGGGACAGTCTGACAAACATTTCAGAATTTTAGAAGGAAGCCTGGCAGCTATTTTCCTTTGGTTGACTTTGCTAACTTTCTGAAGCAAGCTTTGCTTTTTTGTTAGGGGAGAAAAAAAAAAGTCTTTCTTTCCAAGTTTTTGTTGCTACTCGTTGTCCAAAATTCCCATAAAATCATGACTTGGACACTGAGGTTTCTTCTCTGGGGCATAGATACAGCCAGAGTATTCACTCAGCCCACAGTGTATTTGACACTACAGAATGCGCTAACTACAGGCAATTATTTGGGTAAGTGTGGAAATTCTGCATTGAGAGAAGAACGAGAAGGAAAAAAAAAAAACAAAGCAGAACAGGCAAGAGCTGTGACCTAAATGTAGAGTGTACATTAACTGTTTGTTTAAAGTCATGGAAATTGCCACTTGATCATCACTTACCCATCCTGGCAACTGCCATGGTCATTTTGGAGGAGTTGGATGTTAAAATTGCTGGCCAGACAAAGCGGTGGTAGCTTACAAAATGTCAGGGTGTGAATAGGTAATAATGAAGGTGATAGAATTGTGGTGAGTTTGGAAGAAACAGAAAGATTTAGTCAATCGGTCGCTCTTAAATAGCAAAGATGAGAGTAAAGAATCCAGATACTATTGAGATTTGAGGTCTTGCTGAAGAGTGAAGATAGAAAGCAGGGTGGAATTTAGGACAAAAGGTAAAAAGCTTTGCTTTAATCTTAAATTTGAAAAGGCATTCATATAGAACAATATAAGCTTGAAAAGAAAAATAATTTGAATCATCATGCACAAGTTAAATTGAAGAAATATATGCAGCACTGAAGGAAATTATGAATAGTGTTACTATTTGGTTGTGAGAAGTAGACTTCCCCTTATTTATTTGTAACTCAAAGCTGTTCTTTCTGGATTGCTTGAAGTTCCTGAATATATGGAGGACTTTTTAGTCCTGAGTCAGCAAAATCACCCTCAGATTTATGGGTGGATGGATGTTTGTGATTATGTAACAGGATATGAAACTACCTTGTTCAAAAACCAAAATGCTGTCATGTGGATTAGAGCGCCTTACTGGACTGGTTTAGGGTATTACGGATACATAATCTGTGTAACCGTAATGACTGCTGAGGAAGGAAGAACAGTGAGCAGAAAAAGACACCACTGACCCCTTCTCAATATGCAAGTGCAAGAAGATCTTCATATATTTTTACTTACCTTGAAAATACCAGAATTTTAAAGCTTTTTATTCTGCATATCCATATGATAATTCTAAATTTTTTGCCCGACTTCAAAAATAGGTGTGCCTTTGAATTAAAATCTTTTTTTTTTTTTTTTTTTTTTTCTCCAAATGATGCCCTGTTTTACTCAAAAACTTCACTTGTGCCCAAGCATCATGGCTATCATCACACCTAAGTACTTATTTTTGAATGTTTGGGGGATTTTTTTTTGATAAATAATGATATACTTACGAAAATCAGGCTAGAATTCAGACATATGGAAACTAATCTTAATTTTATCTTTGTTACAGGCATCGCTTTCACAGACTTACCGGTAAGATAAGTGCATTTTCAAATAGCTGATAATAATGTGTAATATCAAGTAGTAATTCACGTGTATCTTGTGCTTCCTGGAAACACAGTGATAATCCATATTATTTCAGATGTTTTTCACCAGTGATCATTTGTTAATTGAAGCGAAAAGTTTTTTGGTTTTGCAGCAATCCTCATGCAGGGATGGGAGGGAAGGTGTTCCTGGTCAATCAGAATTGCCTGAATATAAATCTGAAGCTTACCAGAAAGTAGTATATATGCAATTACTTATTGCTCGCTTTGGCAGATGCGGGCCTTATGTCCAAGGCTGAAGCACCAACATTGTGCATATTCATAGAACTATATGTCATATACGGAAAAGCTGGTTGTTTGAGATCCTATTCAGTTTAGTTCCTGCCTGATGGCTAGATTTCAAGATCTTTTTCTGTTCTGTCTGTTCTACAATATGAAACATGTTAAAATTAAAAAAAAAAAAAAAAAAAAAAAAAAAAAAAAAAAAAAAAAAAAAAAAAAAAAAAAAAAAAAGACTTTAAGGAGGACACAGATACCCAAGGTCTTTTCAGTTAAATTGTACTTTCCTTACATCGTCACGAATGTGTCCTTGGTGCGTGGTGCTGCGCTTGCTTTGCTTGGTGTCCCCCCGTCGCCCCAGGTTTGCTGGGCTGGGGCGCGGGGCTCTGCGCGGCTCCGTGCGGGCAGCTGCCGCCCTGGGCCGCGGGATCGGGCAGGAGGAGGTGGGGCTGCTGGCAGGGGCCTTGCCGCTACCGTTGCAGACGTGTGGGGACATCTTAATCTGAATTTTGGAGCAGGATGACTCCTCATTACCATCAATTGAGTGTTTTCATCTCATGAAAGAAATCTGAGTCTGGCTGCATTGCCTAGTCTAGATAAGACCATGAATTTTTTTTTTTTTTTTTTTTTGAGGCTAAAAGGGCTTTAAGGTGGCTTTAACAACCAAAATATTCTTCTTTAACTTCACTGGGATTTTGTGTCCCTAGTGACCTGCATGTTTGTGACTTCATTGATACCTGAATTTCAGTAAGATTATTAGTTACTATATGCAAATATATATGTTCATAGTATGCTCATCTATAGGACTGTCCTTTGAACTGTAAATCTGATGCAGATTTTAAAAAAAAAAAAACATTGCTGTTGCTCAGGTGCTACTCACATATAAGCAAGTTACTTTGATGCCACCGAGCAGATTTTACTCTTCTCATATTTGGCGTATTTTAAATTTGCACTGAGACCTAATCTCCGAGGAGAAAATAAAACTAAAACCACAATAAATGCTTTAAAGTCTTTTTTTAGATACAAGTCCAGGAATTCACAAGAACTTCACTGTTACAGTTCCTTTTAGATGCTACGCTTGGACTTTGAGGCTAATGAGTTCTCTATCCTGTCAATTTTTATCACTAAAATTCAGCGATTTTTCAAGTATTTCACCCCAAAAGGAAAATGGTCCACTTTGTAAATTTAATTTTTGTTCTCTTTTAAAAAGAAACTTTAATCCAGCTCTTTAAAAAAGCGTTTAAAGAAATATTTAATATTCTGTTAAAATCGAACCCAAAGTTGTAAACCTTAGCACAGTTTAAAAAACTATATCTTCTGACTGGAACAAGAATTATCAGTAAGACTTTTTTTTTATTTCAAAAGAACTTTGACCACTGGGAATAAAATATATCAGTTCTTGTACTGCTGAGTTGGTTTAAGTTCCTGTAACCATTGGACAGATAATTTAGAGGTGTTTGTTTCTACACACCACTAGTAACACTGGGGATATTAGAGAGTTGGAAAAAAATCAGGAATGGAGAATAATAGGAAAAACTAACCAAAAAATTTCTTGCAGCCAAACCTGTACCCTACAGTAGGCCTTCAAACACCAGGAGAGGTTGTGGATGCTAATTTTGGACAACATCCATTTGTATTTGATATTGAAGACTACATGCGAGAATGGAGAACCAAAATTCAAGCACAGATTGACAGATTTCCCATAGGAGATCGGGAAGGAGAGTGGCAGACAATGATTCAGAAGTAAGAGTTTGTACACTGTTGTTACAAATATATAAATGTTTATACTGGGTGAGTTCAGAGGTTTTCAAGACATCATTTTTATTGTCTTGACCATGTAAATAATATTAAAAATTTGTATGAATAGTTTTGCTGGCAGCTTTGGAGTTATCTGTACATAAAGGTTGTAATGACGAGTATAAATCTTTCATTCAGATTTGGGACTAATTTGGATTGGTGAGATTACAAAAAATGCCATGATCAGTTTTAGTACTTTGTGCTCTGGAAATTTCACTTCCCTTCACCACTCTGTGGCACATTGTTGTATTGGTTGGGGGGAAAAAAAATGTAGTTGTTGCTTTGCATTTTGTATTTCTTCAGTAAAAAGAATCAAAAAAAAAGTTTTACTTCAATATATACAATAAAAAAAAAAAATAAAAAATTGAGGTAATATTGTAATTGATCCCACCTTTGGGCAAAGACAAATTTATAAAAATTCATCAAAATAGACTGATTTTCTAGTGGGGTTTTGTTTGTTTGTCTTCCCACAGTATTTTGGAGAAGATACTGGCTCATAACTAACCGAATAGTCTTTTTCAGACTGCTTCAGAAATGCCTTGAATTTCAAATAGAATTTAATTCACTACTTTTTTTTTTTTTTTTTTTTTTTTTTCCCCTCAGGAAAGGGGTCTTGCATTCAAGAAGTCCTCAGCTTTATTTTTACCTGCAGCTAATAAATGTTTCTGAGTTTTGTTTTTGTTTATTTTTAGAATGGTCTCATCTTACTTAGTTCACCATGGATACTGTGCGACAGCAGAGGCATTCGCCAGGTCCACAGACCAGACTGTGCTAGAAGAATTAGCTTCCATTAAAAATAGACAAAGTAAGGCTGGAAAGCACGTTGCATCCTTCTCCTTTTTCTTCTTGAACGTGTTTAACCCGAAACTTTCTCTTATTCAGCATTACTCTGTAGTACAATTCATTACTTTGATCTAAAATTACACATTTGTGAATAATTAAGATGAACTTCTGCACTAATAGTTTGGGAATTTGTTTAACATAGAGAAATGTGGAAAGTTACCAGTTGTGTGTCTCTAGAATGGAAAATAGTGATTTGTCTTAAATGTATCGAATGTCTTCTAATGTCTCTTGAATTGTGTTTGTAAGAGCTAATGGTCAGTCACAAATAGGAATATAAAATATGGGCTTGAAAAAAGTTAAGACTTTCAGCTCAACTATGAAAAGTAGTGGAGTTTAGAGAGCATTTTTATGTCAAAAAAAGAATTTTATTCTTCCAAACCTACAGTTGTGAAGGGGGGAAAAAGACAAGGGAAAAATAACTTTAATAGTTGAGTTCTGTTTGGCAACATGATGAAAACGGTGCCTTCTCCATTCACGTAGGTCCCTGCTGCAAGAACATGAGCATTTCTGTGACTGTGACACACAGAGCAAATTGGGGTTTTCCTGGTCAGAACTGAACCTCTGGGAATGGGCTGCAATCTGGATGGTCTTGGGTGACCCTAGTTGGCTGTGTGCTTACTTGTAATGGTATGAAAATGAGAATTTGCAGAATAGTGTCTGTAATCTTAATCCAGCTCTAAATGAGCAATCTGAGTCCAAAATAGTTATACCCTGGCATTAAACAACAGTATTTAATGAGTAGTCCTTTAAGTATTTGTAGCTGAACTGCATTTTTTTTTTTTTTTAAGTTTCCATGGTGAACATTAAGGAATGGTTCATGGGTTGTCTTTACCCTTCTTTTTTTTTTTTTTTTCTAAAAGGGAAAACCTGTTGATTGATGCTTGTTGTGTCTTTAATCATTTGTTTATACGTGTTAATCCTTAAGATATCCTTTTAAACTGGTGTTGTTTTTGATGAAGAGAAATTCAGAAATTGTTTTTGGCAGGATGAATGGAGAACCCATTGAAACAACATAACAGCTGTATCCAAGTTTACTAGAAGAAAATCCTAATCTCTTATTTGTTTTTTGGTGAACAGGAATTCAGAAATTGGTTTTAGCAGGAAGAATGGGAGAAGCCATTGAAACAACACAACAGTTGTATCCAAGTTTACTAGAAAGAAATCCTAATCTCTTATTTGCATTAAAGTGAGTCTTCAAATTATACAGATGTGTGTTTATAGATGACACAGTACCTCTGGAACTAGACAGTTATTCATTTAAAGCTTTCACGGAAACTTAAGCAGCATTTTTACCAAATGTATTTAGTTCACTTTTTCTTCATGCTGTATTTATTTGCAACATATTTTATTAAATTTTGTCATTGAAGTTCTGTGTTTTACAGCATAGTTCACATCTCAGTGTAGAGTTGTCCTCTAGCACTGTTTTCAAACTCGCTTCTAATACGTATATAAGTTACCACATTCAAGACGTTTGATTCCTGTCACATAAGCTGGTCCATTCCTCCGGATGCCTGATATACAGACCAGTTCACGTAAACCACGAGCTATCTCACTCCTTCCCAAAGAGCTGCCTTGGTTTCCCAGCACACGTTATCCTTCAGTTCCTTCTGGCATTTCTTACATGCCAGCTGCACTGCTGCTCCTGAGTTTTGTATCATGTTGTAGAGCTTGGTGCCAAACAAAAACGAAGTGTTGTCAAACATAAGGGCAAAGTAATACAATTTTATGTACCGTTAAGTACGGAACTTAGACGGCAAATGATCAAATCTGTCATACTCGAGTGCTGAGCAGAATTCACGCGATACTATTGTGAGTTCATCACAGAACTCCTAGGCCTTTTCACGTGAATCCCCTCCTGGTGAAAGCCAGGATCTGTCATTCAAATTTTGCCCATTTTATTAAGACAGTCCAAACCTAAATATCATGCAGTATTTCTGAACTTCATCGAAGTCCATAATAAAACTTACCTAAAGTAAAGTTACTTGTCAAAAAGAGGAACGGCCTCTAAGGGGAAGGTTTGTATATGAGCTTGCTTTTCTTTTGAAACTTTTCCAGTACAAATGTTTAATGTTAAACTTCATCATTGTAATGCTTACTGTTCCAGACATTTACTTTGAGAGAAATGACTCAGGACTGCATAACTTTATGTCCTTCTCAGGGAATAACATTGACCCTGCCAGTAAAACAAAACAGTTCAAAAAAAAATTTAGTTCACTTTTCTGAGGGCTTAGGTTTATTGCTGAAATCTGGCCTTGAAGGATTAGGTTCCTGTTTTTCTCCCTCACAAATTTAGCAATTTTATATTTTGGCCAAATACTGTAAAGCTCATTGAAGATTGAGGTATTGACATCCATTTTTTCTGTTGTTTTTTAAATACTCTTTGCATAATTTACTCTAAATTGTTTTAATTAGACAAGTGAAATGCAGAAGTGGCTCATCGGCTTAACTGCTTTGTCTTTTGTTCAGGGTGCGCCAGTTCATAGAGATGGTGAATGGTACTGACAGTGAAGTGCGGTGTTTGGGAGGCCACAGTCCAAAATCTCAAGACAGTTACCCTGTTAGCCCCCGGTCATTTAGTAGTCCTAGCATGAGCCCCAGCCATGGAATGAATATTCACAGTTTGGCAACGGGAAAAGGGAGCAGCACACACTTTTCTGGTAAGTTGGCTTGGAGAACATACCACATACGTAAAGGGTTGTCTGTAATTTGGAGTACTCAGAAAAGTTAACAAATACTAAAACTTTCAGTCTGATTATTTGTTTTACTCCGGAACTGAGGCTGAATTCTTTCAGAATTCAGAACTACTCAAAAAGAATATTGGTAATGATGTAAAATATGTATTCTCAGTCGTTTGAGAAATGGGAAGTATATAAATGGAGTCAAGTCTCTTTTGCATCCACTCTTTTACTAAGATTTTGCAAGGTAGGTTTTTAAAAAATGGTTTTAAGAAAGGATTGCTTCTGGGAAGTGGGCGGGGGAGTTCCGAGGTGAGCTTCTGTTGTCCTTCGGGTGCTAACTCGTGCCGCAGGCAGAGCGGTGTAAATCCGTAGGCCGTGCAGGCCGCTCGCCGCTTGGTGTTGGAGTAGCGGGTGGGACAGTGGCAATTGGAGGACAGGTTTGAGATTTCCTAGATGGCAAAAAGTGCTTACCTAGCAAGCACCCCCTGGGACCTGTGTCTGTATTAGAAGATACTAGGGAGCTCTGCTTTGGGACTTGATACAACTGGGAATGACATATTTGCTTCAAATAGCAGTTTCTTCGGCATGCTTTGGAAAGGTCAGATGAGATATTGGCCAGTAATTGAACAGCATGGTATAATTTTATTTAGCAAAGCATAGTAATAGCAATTAGAGTAATGATATGGGGGAGAGGGGATGCTATGTGTAAGTATAGCAACATATGAAGCGTTTTCAGCACTGAATTTTATTGTATATTGATCAGGGGAATTTGTACTTAAGAATTAGTAAGATGAATGTCTGCTTCCGTTCCTAAAGATTGCACTGGGCTAGAAAAGATTTTCCAGCAGTGGTGTATCAATTCTGAAAAGCCAGTTCTGTATTTTTGTGATAGTTAGGCCCATTTCACTTGTACAAATCACTTGTTACAGATGGATTTGTAAATATTTCAGGTGTGTAAACTTCTTTCTTTCAGGTTTTGAAAGTAGTTGCAGTAATGGAGTAATATCAAACAAAGCGCATCAATCTTACTGTCACAGTAAACACTCGACCACCAGCTTGAATGTACCAGAACTCAACAACATAAATGTATCAAGATCACAGCAGGTTAACAGCTACTCGAGGTGAATAAACTCCAGATGTTTCCAACTTAGCCCAGTGCTTGGGTTCCCCACGTGTTTGTAGAGCAGGGAGGAGTTCAGTGGGATGCGACTTTCCTTTTGAGGGAGAGTTGAAAGGTGCAGCGCGGGCGGCCAGGGGGACACGCAGAGCACTGCTGCTCCTCAGCTCATCACACCCTTGCACTAGTGTGCGTTGTGCTTCAGCTGCTCTTCATACATAGGCCGTTGTGTTTTCCTGCTTGGTTGACGAAATGCAGTAAGCAAAAATAAATTGCTTATAGCAAGCCATGACCAGTTATGAAGTTGTATAGGGGAGATTAACGAGCTCCTAAGCACTTGGGATTTTAATGTAAAACACTGTCAGTAATTTGAGTCCCTTGAGAACACACATTTTTTTTTTTTTATGAAGGGGAGTAGCCAAGAGTGCTATTCTTGGAGGAGTTACCCTGTGCTGATTGAATAGGATAGGAAGTAGTTTGGATAATGAGCAGTTATTTAGATACTCTCCATTAGCAGCAGTAGTTGCAGAGTAAACAAAATTGAGGCATGTGAAATGTGGACTCTTCCATTTCATTTCTAACAAGAATTGTTTGCTTAACTGCAATCACTATCACTTGTGCAAACCCCTTCAGTTCGAAGAACGAAAATAAATATATTAATCTGGGCATAATTACCAAGCTGTAGCTTGCCCAGGCACGTAAAAAGTATGATGCTGTTGATTCTTGAGTACTGCTGGGCATGCGCCTAATGTTTCATCGCCTGAAAATGTTATTTTTCTGAACGTTAGCGGTGGTTGGGACAGCCTTAAACTCCCCCATGCTCTAGTATTACTAGTCATGATGGAAAAATCTGCAATCCAACTTGGTAGTATTTGAAAGCAGGATTTTGTTAGCCAGGATAAAGTACTGTGCTGAGGTTGCGACAAGCATGACCCTACGTGCTTGGATCTGAATGAAAATTGTTGTGTGTTCCTCTCTTTGCAGCAATGATGTAGACATGGAAACAGATCACTACTCCAATGGGGTTGCTGAGACTTCATCCAATGGCTTCCTAAATGGTAGTTCTAAACATGATCACGAAATGGAAGAATGTGACACAGAAATGGGTCTGCAGTGATATTTCTTACATTTTTATTAAGTGATGGCAACAAGGTTATGTTTTTACTTGCAATGCTTCCCAACTTGAAAATTAGGGATATGAGCCGAGAACTTAATTTTGTCTTGCTGCTGTTGTATGTAAATCTTATAACACTGATTTAAGGGGAACTGACGTTTGTGTGACAGCAGGGGGAAGTAGTCACTGATGCCAATTTAAATATCCATGAGTTCCTAAGAAAATACCTTTGAGGTTGTTTTACAGGTTTAGCACACCTAGCTTAGGGCTAACATTTGCTTTTCTGTCTTCCTTCCACCCTTTTATCACCATGGTCCTCATGGCATCCTAGCATGTGGCAGTAAGAGCTGAAACTCCAGGTCACTTGTATTTGAAGAATCCAAACTCTGTAGGTGTTAATAGGGAGTGCTCGGGATCGGGGGGGGAAAAAAAAAAAGTAAAAGATTGTTTTCCACCAAAGAAATGCCCCGTTCTGCATAGTACAGCTCTAAAAAGCGACCCTGCTTAACTTGAGCTGTTTCCTGTTCAGTCATACTTGCTGAGGTGACAGTGAGTGACTCGAGTACAAGGACGCTTGGTGAGAGACCCGATCCGTGTGCCGTGGCGCTGGGCAGCCCTCCCTGGCCACTGGGGCTGCAGGCAGGTCCCCCAAGCACCCGGCAGAGGGTTAGATGTGGTGGTTGTTACTGGTGGAAGTACCCGAGAAGGGGCCGAATCCAGCCTGACACCTCTGCATTTGCAGAGCTGCCTGTTAGATGGCTTTAAACGGGCCTCGGTTGTGTAGCCTGCATGAAACGCGAGGCTCGGGATGGTGTCGCTGCTAAAGCCAGAGAGCAGCAGCCCTTGCGGACGTCCGCGAGCCTTTCAGGGCGCTGGGGGCGCGCGCTCGGGCCGAGCACGCGGTCTGGCCGCTCGCTGTCGCGGATCTCCCGAGGAGCGAGCGCGGCCCCGTCCCCGTGCCGAGGGGCAGTGCCCGGAGCCCCGCGCGGCTGCTCTGCCGTGTGCTCGAGCCACGTAACAACCAGGCCTCACTTCTCCTGCACAAAAACGCATCTCCGCTCGCTGGCAGCCTGTCCCACAGAGGCTGCCCATGGCAGCCACGCGGGGCGCAGAGCTGCTGGGTGTTGTTTTTTCTTTTTTTTTTTTTTTTTTTTTTTGGGGGGGGGGGGGGGGTTTTTTTTTTTTTTTTTTTTTTTGGAGGGGGGGGGGTGTCATTTTTTTTTAATTGTGGTTGCTTTCAGCCTTGGAAAAATGATGCCCTACGTTGGGCTGCCGCTAGAAACAACCACCACTCTGCAAGGGCTTGAGGGTGCTCAACCTCTGTAAAAACACGTTCCCTCTCCAGCTGCACGCGCACACCCCAGACTTGGGGAGTTATTTGTATTCTGTTTCTGCTTTCTGAAGTACTCCCTGTATTGCTCTGTATGTAGTTTTATGTAGGCAGTATTCTTCAGAGCTGATACACTTCCTTCTAAGAAAAAAAAGAAAATGACTATTTTATTCTCAAGTACGTGTTTGAAGTAGTGGCCAATATCATAATACAGCAAGGCTAAAACAAGGAGGAACCATTTTGTAATGCAAGGGTACATCAGAATTCTGTTAGTGCCATCGATGCTGGGGTGGGGGGAAGGCAAGGAATGGATAAATCTTTTCATACAGGTTACCTGAGTTGTTGTAAAAGGTTTCCGAGAAACCAAGGCTTGATTTACTGTTCACAAATTATTAATATCCTCTGAAATCCCTCATATTTGTGAAATAACTTGGAAATAATGTAGTATGCAGCAAAGGAGGTGCTTCTAACATTTGCCTAGGTTACAAAGGAAGCCTTAAATATCCAAGTTATTAAGCTAACACATTTTACAAGGAGCATGGACTTTATATTAGATCATTTGGAAGGACTTCATATATCTAAATAGTTTCTGCTGGTGGTTTTGTAGCAGTGCCTGTCTTGGCAGTTTGAGAAATTCATGCATTTTCTTATATTTACCTGATGTTGGCAGTTGGTGTACCCTGGAGGTACCATGCCAAACAACTAAAAAGGAGCTAGAAATGCGTGCAGCTCTTGAAGCAAGAAGCAGAGTCTGCTTCCCAAGGAAGCCCTGCCTGTGCACCGAGTTGTACGAGGGAAATAAAAGGTGTGTATTTAAGCCAGCGGTTCTTTAAAACAACACTTCTGTCTTGGTGTAAAAAAACAACCATGACCCAAAAAAAAAAAAAAAAACCCACCACAGCACCTGTAGACTGGCTTTGCTGTTAACAAAGTTCTGTAAGATACCACTACTTAAGGAAGGGTTCAGCAGCATGTAGTGTGTAGTGGCATCTTTTTCCCAAGATCTCTGGCTCTGTGTGTTTCTCTCGGAGAAACTCAGTATCTTTTGAGTGCAGCCAATGCTCTAGTTCCCTTGGCTTGTGCTGCCGGCATGATTCGTGGTGGTGACGACGGTATCGTTCTTGCAGAAGTCGAGTCCAGTCAGCTACGACGTCAGCTCTGCGGTGGCAGCCAAGCGGCTATCGAAAGAATGATCCATTTTGGGAGAGAGTTGCAAGCCATGAGCGAGCAGCTAAGAAGAGTGTGTGGCAAAAACACGGCGAATAAGAAAATGCTGAAGGTAGGGCCTGGGCGTGCTGAAGCCCCTCTCAAAGTGTTGTGGGGTCTTCCAGTAGAAAAAGTGTTTTAGCTGTGCTTGCTTGAAGTGGACCAAGTGCTATATTTATTAACTTTTAATCCCAATGTTGGCATCCCTCATCGGTACAACCACCTTAGCTCTGAGTCAAGGTGAAGAATTTTTTTTTTCTTTTTGGCTAGTAAATGGAGCTGTGAGATTTAATGAGAATAATCTTTCCACAGGATGCATTCAGTTTACTTGCGTACTCCGATCCCTGGAGCAGCCCTGTGGGAAACCAGCTTGACCCGATACAAAGAGAACCTGTGTGCTCTGTGCTCAATAGTGCAATACTAGGTAAGGCCGCGGGGCTCCGTGCGGGGCAGGTGCCTGGGCTATATTGTGGCAGTGTCTGTTGGTAGAATAAAATGAAGAGTGTTGATGGAGTTAGTAGTCAGTCGATGTAAAATCCTATTTTTGTTTTGTTTTGAAACTACAATGTGCCTTGCTCACTGCTGACGCTGTGTGGGAAATCTGAGTATGTCACTTCACTGCTCCTGCTCTGCCTTAAGCTGGGGCAAGGTGTGCAGGCGAATCCAGGGATCCTGGCATTAGTTAAGCAAGCTTAGCCTGGATTCTCCCCGCGTTGCTGTGCCAGTAACCGTGCGCTGCAGCGCCGCCGCTGTCGGTTTTCTTGCAGAGACTCACAATCTGCCAAAGCAGCCGCCACTCGCCCTCGCCATGGGCCAGGCGTCGCAGTGTCTGGGCCTGATGGCTCGCTCGGGAATCGGCTCGTGCGCGTTCGCCACCGTGGAGGACTATCTGCACTAGCGGCGCGGCGCGCAGAGCAGCTCCGCTGACTGGAAATCGGAATTTTAATTATGTACTAAGGACGAGTCTGTCGCTTTATGTTGCTTCCTAGTTTACAGCATGATGCAAATGATTTCTAACTTAGTGTTAGGAGAAAATTTCCATCTTCAAACCTCTTGGACAACTAAGAGTTGAAAATATCACTGATAATGTCCAACATCCAAATTGACAATTACAAATCCTTTAAAAGATTGTCCAAAACAAACCAAAAATCCTGCTGCTCTGTGGCGGGGCGGAAGACTCCAGGCATGGATGTAGTATTAGCAGGTGGGTGACGTCAGGGCTGAGCAGGATGACTTGCCAACCTCCACCCCCATTGTTACATAGTTCAATCAGTGTAATTTGCAAAATGCATAAACACCTGATGGTTTGGATATATAGTGTTGATGGGAAGAAATGATATTTTTTAATGTGTACTGTAAAACTTGAATTACTCAGGAGCTGAGTGAATATGTTTGTTGCTACTTACAATCCCAACCTGTTGATCTTAGTAGGTTTTTTTTGTTTTAACATGGTCTTTTCAACTTTGTTTCCTTGTTTAACTTCAGACAGCTTCTGTTGTGTAGACTCACCAGTTTAACTGTTGTATTATAACAGTATTACATGTCAACACAGTGTGGTTATGACCTATTTATATAAAAACCAAATATTTAGTCAATTTACAGTCTTAATTTAATCTTTGTACACCTTGCATTTTTAAAAGTGCTTAAATAGTACTATATTGCAATAAAATGTAGTGATACCATAGTTAACCAGCCATTAAAAACTTACGTCTACATCTACAGTAGCATGGACTTGTATGCTACATTGTGTGTGTCCCGGAGCTGTACCCTAGAACAGAGGTTCTAACACGGCCCTGCACTAGGACCTTGGTACAGGGATCCAGACCCGAGCCACCTCTTGCCTCTATCGGCCACATGCAGGAGTTGAATGCTGTGCTGAGCTAGAGATTTAGGGTGTTCTTGTAAAAACAAGGGGAGTTTATCAACCATGTGGCGCTGCTGCAGGCCTCACACGGAGCTGAGGCTGCTCCAGGGCCCCCAGGCCTCTCCCAGCACAGCTGAAAAAGCGGGAATAACGTGAGAAAGGCAGCCTGTACAAAAGGATTCCTCTTTATTCTCTGCCAGCTCTGTCAGACGGCTTTTGTAGAACAGCCTGTGCAGAAGCGTTGCCGAAGCCCTGCATGCACTGCCTCTGCGCTGCCCTGTGCTGCGGGCAGGGGCTGCCAGGGACGCGCGAGGGGACGGGGGTCGTGGCCCCCGGCGCCTCTGCAGCCCTGTGGGGGGGGGGAAGCGAAGATGGAAGATGGGGACTTCTCATTACAGGCGGGTGCTGAGACGTTACCTCTCAGTACAAGTCCCTGATGGCACCTCCTCAAAGAACTGTCTTCACACAAGGCTCTTCATGTTTGCTGCCAGCCAGCACTTCTTAAACTTGGCTGCTTTCTGCTTTTTTTCAAGTCCTTAAGAAAAGAAGAAAACAGCATTTTCTTGGTGCAAAGCACAGCTTACTATAGCAGTTCAAGCCCAAGCAAGAGACTTGAGGGGGAAGTTAAGCAGCACAATGTGGCTACCAGAGAGCAATAATTACAACTTTCCCCTCTAAATTTTAGGATAGTTACAGACTCCACTTAGGTGATTGACTAGAAGGGCTACAGCTGATGTATGGGTCTGTCTTCATTACTATAATTTTGCATTTTTACAGGGAAAAAAGACCTCTTTTGTGTTTATGTGGAACTCTGTGATCCTGGTGTCAGTGCAGTATGAGTTTATACCTAATTAAAAATTATATAAAATAAGAGTTCATAAAATGAAATGACAATTACAATGCTATTTAACTAAGCAAGTAAATATAACTTTTAGTGCAGCTGCTAATGATTCTTAATGTATGGAAAAGGAGGCATCATGTTGGAGGGCCCTGTATGTCCTCCTTGCTGTAGTGTCCCCGGGGTGGCTCCTCACTATCAATGTGGAGCAAGCTCCAGTCCCAGAGCAAACACAAAAGCTGTCAACAGGAAAGAAGGCAGCACAAGTCACACAGCCCCAAGACCTGCTTTCCCTTTTTACACTTACCCCAAGATTTGTCCACAAACTGAACAGCAGCTTTTTTAACTGGGTTTTTCTTGTTTTGAAGTGAAAAAAACTCATTTGCTGAAATGAAGATGAATTAGTGAGGTTAATTCACTGAGTTGAAGAGTGCCTCACACAGAAAGGAGGGCAGTGCTCAGCAGGCCTTGCTCACCATCCATGCGGTTGGTGCCTGGGCCATAGAGGTGGGTGTACAAGAAGTCCTGGGCTGTCTGCTGGTGGAGACTTGCCCCCAGCTGGTCCTTCAAGCGCACAGCCCTGTAGCTGCCTTCTGACCTGCTTAAACCAACAAGTGGAAGGAAGTTCTGGTGGCTGCTTAAGAACTGGCTGAACAACAGACGCTCTAACTTTGCAACTTCAGCTCAACAGTTTCTCAGTCTCAGGAAAGCTTTGTACCAGTCCTGCCCTGGAAAGCTTAAAAAACAACAACAACAGGCTTAAGCCCCTGCCATCACTGCCTTTATTCTGCTATTCTGCTAGCCTGGAAGTGGCCCTGACAAAAGCACAAAGCACCTGCACCTCCCCAAGAGAACATGAGCACATGGGCTCAGGGTAAGAGACCCTTTGTGGCGGTGCTTAGGTCTGCCCACATCTCATCCCATCTCCAAGAACATCTTTTTCTCCATGCCTGCAAATGGAATCTGGCATTTCTGATCAGTAAGGAAAACTGACACACACACACACACACACACACACACACACACACAAAGTTCCCTCCTTCCTCTGTGCCACTACTGTTGCTTAAAATTCTAAGCACACAGCAAGAAGCAAACAGTAACGGAGTCCAAACCATAGTTTTTCAGAGTTCATCTTTGCTCCTTTTTTGAAAACTATGATGTCTTTAGTAAGCTTTGAAATTAACTAACTGAAATTAAATTGATAATAAATTAAAGTCCTGTAATGACACTTTTCAAAAAAAAAAAAAAAAAAAAAGAGTATTAACAACACATAATTCAGAGGAAAAAAAAAAGCCACCCAATTCCCCCCCACAACCCCACCCCACCAAGCAGTGGCAGAGGACACAAAGGGCCCCCAAGCTGCTCTGAGGAGCTGGGGTGGGAACGGGGCCCTGCAGCCTCCTGAAAGACATTTGTTTTCACAAGCAGGCTGTTTTGGAAGTGCATTGAAGGGACCTTTATCCCACAGTGTGCTTTCAAGGAGACGAAGAGCACGAAAAACATCAAGTGAAGAACAGAGGGTAGCGACCCAGTGATAAAGCAGCTGCCAGGACCCCCTCCCCAGCTGGAGGGCAGCAGCACAGGGGCTCCCGCATGCAGCTACCTGGAATCCTTGGGCTTGGCCTTCTTGCACACTCCTGGGACACGACCCTCGCTCTTCTTTGCAGACTTGGCTTCAGGGTGTTCATATAAAGACAAGTGAACAGACAATTCATAGCCATACACAGAAGAGTAACAGAAGAAGTGAGCCGCTCACTAAGCT
>VZSV01000021.1:3513492-3526571 GCA_013398735.1 Nothocercus julius
GAAAAAAGGGGGATGAAAAAGGGGGGGAAAAAGGGGGATGAAAAAAGGGGGGAAAAAGGGGGATGAAAAAAGGGGGGAAAAAGGGGGATGAAAAAAGGGGAAAAAGGGGGAAAGAAAAAAGGGGAAAAAAGGGGAAAGAAAAAAGGGGAAAAAAGGAAAGAAAAGGGAAAAAAGAAGTAAGCTTTCCTATACTGCTGAGGCCAGAGGAAGAACTGAAGAATAAAATCCTTGAAGAACTGGTAAGGAAGCTGCAGCTGCTTCCCTGGGAAGCCATGGAAAAACTTCAACAAAACACAGACTTAACTGATAAGAAGAAAAAGGTGGCAGCAAGAACCAAGGACAGAAGACTGCAAATAGTGATTTAGCAGTAACACAAGCTAAGTCAGAACTAAACAAATAGAGATTTTCCTACAGCTGCTCTGTAACAAATATGTCTTTGTAGTTCACAGGGAAGTTAAAGCATCCAAGTCTTCAGATCCCTAAATCAGAGCTCTCAAGTCACCTCAAAGATACTAGCTCCTGTCCTGCTCATTTGGAAGGAGCAGTACTTACTGCTCAGCAGTTGCACCACAGGTGCTTTCATTTTCACAGCCTTAAGCAGGCAAAAAAGCTTAAGGCATGTTCCTTACAGGCAGAATTCAAACATACTCCATGTGAAAACACGTACTGCAGTCTGAACATGCTGCACCGTACTCACGCATCACAGCGCGTGCTGCTGTGTCAAGCTTCTGTTTTGAAATACTTGTAATATTCAACACAAACGGAAGCAATGTCTGAAATTGTAGGTTGACTGCTATGTTTCAGGCCAAGCAAAGATAAACCTTTTTGTTAACAGCTTTAGTTCTAGTTTTAACAGATGCATTGTGAACTCTGAGGAGCACATTCCAGATAAACACAAGAGAGAGGCCAAACCCCACACTCATGCCTGTTTAGATGCAGAACTAAGTTAAGTTTGAACTACGTTAAGTTTACTGGCTTTCTGTTGAGTCACTTCATTACTTCTAATGGATTGTTTTAAACACCGTGCAATCTAAGAATTACAAGCGAGCATCATCACCCGGAGCTACCCTGATCCCCCAGCAGTTGGCTTGGGGTGAGAGGCTCGGTGCCTTGGAGCGGTCACTCGGAGCGTTGAGCAGCAACGTGGATCTGGCAGGGGGGCACAGGCTCCTTGGTGTGGAGCCGTGACAGGCCATGGCGCTGCCCTTCAGCCAAACGTGGGCAATAAAAACCCCAGCCTGGTCAAAATCTGCACTTGCTCCAGCTCTGAAAGACACAAAGGAGCCTTTGCATCTCACAAAAAAGACACAAGCCCAGGCAATGCCAGGCACACATGGCTTAAGGACTCTGATTTAACTCAAGAGAGCAAAATGGCTCTGAAGATGCTATGGAAATTTTTGTAGCAGTTTAGTTTTTGTAGGTTGTTTTTCAACCAACAAGAGTTTGCCTTCAAAAATCCTTTGGAGCTGTTTGTACCTGTGACTCAGTTGACGTGCTGACTCACACTACAGAAACGTAACAGGATGGAGCACAGAACAGCTGCCGTCTACAGAGAAGCCAAGCTTCAAATGTGAACACCAGAGCACTCGGATACTTCGCTATCCTCTACAAAGCGGCATTAGGGGAAACGAGAATTTCCTCAACAGTTTGGCTATATGGTCAGAACGCAGCTGTTGAATTGGAAGAATCCATCAGGGGCACTTTGTGTGAAAAGAGGCCTATAACACTCTTTGGAGAAATCATTTCAAGGTTCCAAATTTGAAGTCCAAAGCTCAGATTAAAGCAAATTTTACAGCCAAGCTCCGCAGCCCTAAAAATTAGTCTTTCCCGGAGCAGAAATGACCATAAAACCTTTTGTTGAAGCAGCGGTGATGAAGAGATTTGAGAGGGGAGCAGGAAAAACAAAAGCCCTCCACCTCAGCACCCCGCCTGAGTTACGGGGAGGACAGGCCCCGGTTAATGAAGAGCTGCCATTGGATTTTAGTCGTACGACTTACACACCAGCCAGCTAGAAGCTTTTAGAGTGTACCCACACCTAAATGCACAGTTACTTACACCAAGTGGGCTCATTCCCGTTACTCTGGGGCATAGTCACAAAATCTGGGTAACACATACAGGTATATTAGAGTGACAGCAACAGGATTCACTACCCCCCCTTTCACTTGATCATTTGTGCACTGTGTTCAAGCCTCCCCTCTCCCACTCTCCCCGCAGGAAAAAAAATCCCACATGAATAACAATTAAAGAAATCAGCTGAGTTATTTCAAATCATGGACTGCATTCACAAGCCAGAGAGCAACTGTTCATTACAACCATTAGTTTCAATTGCAAGTGATTATGTGCAGATAGCCCCTCTTGCCCGGCTACCTTAAACCCACCACCAAGCAGCCCTAAGCCCCCCGGCAGGCGTTAGAAACCCGGGCAAAACTTACAATCTTCTCCTCCTGAACGCTATTGCTTTCTACTGGCATGCTGCTGGCACTGCTTCGTGAGGGCACAACGCAGCCTGCACTATGTACCTGAGATGAGGGCATGCTCTGCAAAGTTTAAGACACACAACACATCACAACGACACAACACTGACCACGGAGCACAACATCCAACACGTGCAGGTTAGAAAGCAGTAAGACATCTTGGACGTGAAACACACGTTGGTTATACAAAAACTCAAGCTAATAGCTAGAGAAACCCATGCACTGCTCTCGACAGTGTTTTAGGATGAGGAACAAAGGTCAGAATTGTAGTCACTCTGGAGCACCATTTGACAGAATTACTGTCTACAATGAAAAAAATATATCAGCATCTTGCTGAGGAAAAACACAAATTACTGTTACTTTAAGTAGCAGTACCTCATACAGAAAAATACTTACCAAGTGAAATAAACCTAGTGTTTCAGATTTTAAAAAGTGTGTTTCAAACAAAAATCTCCAAACTGGGTAATTTTACCAGAGAATTACAAAGTCTTCTTGCAAAAGCTGCATGCTACAAACAATTTTCCAAGCACACAAAATAACTACGTCCATAAAAACAAGGTTGTTCCCAAACATTACCTCTTGGCTAAGCAGAGGTCGCCTTTCAAGTGGGGTCTTTCTTTTATGTTCCTCTTTCACTGGCATTAAGGGCTTGAAAAACTTTGGTGGCTGAGGAGAAAACGCTTTAAAGGGACTTGCCATTAAAGCATGGGAATTCTCTGATACGACACCTAGAAAAAAAAATTGTGTATATATATATATATGTGTGTATATATATATATATATTCTCTCTCTATATATATATAGCTTATGTCAATTCTTCACACTTTGACTGCAAGAGAATAATATGATAATATGATACTAAAATGATAGTAATGAGTCACGCATTTGTAAAGTAGATGGCTACAGAACATCAGCAATATTGTAAGATTCAGCCACAGTCCAAGGATGAGATATTGCAGAGCTCTATGAGGGCAAATTATATCCCTTTGAGGAGTCTGGAAATAGAAGGAAATCAGAGAGCAGCAATATCTGCCTCCTGCATCTTGAGGCTCCCCTATTTCTCCTTTTCATTGGAGTCATAAAAACAGCAGGAAGTCTCCCTGAAAACACACCTGAAAGCTCCTTGGCCTGAGCTTTCCTCTGCTGCAATTCCTGTCACACAGGCATCAAGCCAGCAATCACACACGATCAGTGTGATCGAAAGGAAAATAATAGGCAAAGAAGCGAAGAATAAACTCTTCACCATCGTCGTTCCTTCTGCGCTTCTCTACCTGTGTAGCCTGCTCAGGAACATCTTGCTACAACTTGACCAAAAGGAAATAAAGTACCTGAGACACACTGATGTACAAGATCAAATATCCAAATTTTGCAAGGAACCCATAAAAGGCCTTTCCCCATTTGATAAAAGTGTCTTCAAACTCATTTTCAAACTCAATTTTCAAATTCATAAGCTTACAGTAATTCCTTTATTTCCACTTTTGCTTCATTTCCAATATAGTTTTTCTTTCTCTTATTTTTTGACACCCCAGTTTCCCATCCTTTCCTGCATGTCTTTATGCATTTCTCTCTGGCCATCTATTTCCAGATCAAGTTTAGCTGATAAAGAAAGAAGCCAGATAACATATCTAAGAGGGGGAAAAAAGCACTCAGAACTTAGTTTTCAGTTTAAAGTTGCAGGAATGTGCTCTTCAGCCTAAGAGCAAATAAAAGAGAAGGTCATTACAAATGTATTTGACAGTCTCACCACTGCCATCTTTGTTCTTGCGAGGGGACTCCCTGGGTAAAGTACCATAGCATGATACATCTTGATAACTGGAAGAACAGTCAGATATATCTAGGTGACTTTCAGACCAACCCTAAGAAACAAAGATACATAAATGTACACTCCGATACAGGCAAACACGGAGAAATTAACAGGCAAACACAGACATGTTTGTTTTTAAACAGCTAGGGAATTGCAACTTAAAAATAGTTTTGTCTCATGTGACTATCTAGAACTGAATGAGATTTTTAATGAAGTATATTAGGTTTTCCTGTATCTTTCCCATTTCCTCTTAATTGTCAGCTTTTACAGTCCTAACATGAAGAGTAGAGAAGGACAAAAAGAGGTTTAATGTAAAATATTATTAGCACAGCATTTAGTAGTTGTATTATTTAAAATTATAGTCAAAAAACTTTTTTTTTTTCCCCCCAAATCTCAAATATACCTTGTTTTAAGAGACAAAAACTGAAAGTGTGTGCTGCTCATTTTTATGAGCACTGAAATTTGCTTACCTTATCATCTTCATCACAGGCAGAAAGATCTAATCGGCTACAGGACACCTACAAAACACCAGCAGGCAGAATGAGAAAATGCCTAGTTTTTATTCTTAAAGTATAAAGCCTTGAGGAGATGCTATAATTTCTTAGTCCTAGCAAACATTATGTTTTGTTTTCACTTAACACTGTTAGGACAGCAACATTTGTGCCGTCGGAGTGTGTGACGGGTGACTTCATAAAGTACATGCAAAACAAAAACTACCTCTTATCCTAAGAAAAAAGTAAAATGGTGATTTTAAAAAAACAATGCAAAAGGTCTCTGGTTTAGAGCAGTCAGCAACCTAAAATACTTCCACAGTTTCCATAGTTAAATGGAGAAGAGTTTAGACCACACTTCCTCCCCATACACACTCCTCTCCCTTTGTTATCTTGTAGGATGGAGAGTTGTAGGGAGTTGTTTCTATTAAATGATCCCTCTGAGTCATTTCCAGTTGTGCCAGCATTTCTATACTTGTTGTATTAATTCTAGAACACACAAGTGTTGTATGGTAACAATTACATATTACATCAGCACACAAGCATGCGCACCCATGCACACAGACAGAAAAAAAAAGCATATTAGCACTAACTTAGGAGAGAACAGAAATGATTCTTACATTGTGGACATTTGGCGAGCTGATGCTCCTGCGGATGTTTCTTGCCTTGGTGGACAGTGCTTCTTTGATGGTGACTGCCTATGTAGAGAAAAAGCACATTAAGAGATGCACTCATAGCAAAGCTGGACAACTCACTATTATCCTCCTGCAAAGTCACCAAGCAGGGTAGAAGCTTTTTTTAACAGTGTGGCTAATTGCAGCCACTTGCAAACAAGGTTTATACATTTACGCAACTTAATTTACACCTACAAATCTTACATTCTTTGACCCTTGCTTTTTCAGGTTCTCTCTGTTAAGCTCCCACTAGCTGTAGTTACTGGATTCACCAGTGTTGGGCTTTATCAGTTTCACAGCAGTACAGATACATTTACTTGTCCAATATTTGTGTTCATTCTCTCTTAAAAAAGAAAACAAAAAACACACTTTCCCAAACCTCCTACATTTAATATTTTAAAATCAAAACCATCAAGCATCTCTACAAGTCATAATAAAACATTTCTTAAAGTTGCACTAAATGTCTGTTACTTGCCTGCCTCAGTCGTTCCAGGCTCAAAATGTTCTCCACTTGCAGGACACCTCGAGTGTATTTTTCCATGTAGGTTTCCCCATCAGACGTCCCCTCGTTCTCACTCCTTGCAGCCATCAGTGCCAAGGTCTCACGATCCTCAATTTCTTCTGTAGCCTAAATTGTAAATTGTACTATTAAGCTCTTTAATTTAGAGCCTATTTTTAATCTTTGGAATGTGTCAATTCATTTATTCAGATCATCTAAATGCAAAAACTAATTTGATTCCATAATCCTTACACAGAGCAGAGACTTTTCAACACAGGTAAAATCATGCTGAACTAAGAGCAGCTCAAGCTTGGGCCACTTTTGTACATTTATTGCAGTCAGTCTCCTTTAAGAATAAGGAGAATATCATCTGAAATCTCCTACATTATCAATTTACAAGCAACTTCCTTCCCAAATCAAAGTGACAATTACATGGTGACAAACATATTTATGTTTCAAGTGGTCCAAGTGTTTTCCTTTAAAATGAGTTTTAGAAGCTTAAAATTTGTACAAGCCATGTACATAAAGCTATTTATATTGCCATCAAACTAATCTTCTCAGCTATTCCATTTTCACTGACAAATAAATGCTTTAGAGTAGCCCCTATATCCCCCCTTTAAACACTCACTCGTTTCAAAATCACTGCTACTTACTACAGGATCTCACGCATATAACTTGGGCAAGATTCCTCACATCAGCAACACCAAACATGCACTTCCCAGTCAGTAGCTCCCCCTCTGTTTGGTTGTTCTATTTGTTTCAGTTAATTTGCCAGAGAAATATGGTATAATTTACCTTTGGGATATTGGATACTATTTCATAGGTCACTCCACAGGCATAATATATATTTTTTAAGGATATTCTCCTTTTCAGGCTCTGGGTAAAACTCTAGAAACAAAGTAATTTAGAATTATAGATATATACTATATATCTATATCTATAGATATAGATAGAAATATATTAGAATAGTAACAATGATTATTTATGACACTAACAAGGCAGCAATGCAAAAATTTGTTTTACCACAAAAGTGCATTTCCCAGGACAATAATTCTGTAAGTTACTTTTCAGCCCAAATAACAGTTTAGGTACTCTTTACAGTGTTAACTTGTGCATTTTATACAGCCATGCTCAGTACAAAACCCTACTGAGTCCAATCAGCAACATTTTACTCCCATTTTGCACTGATACTTATAAAATAGCTGTAAAACAGCTTGTAAAATTCCTTTACTAGAGCAAACCCTGATTTCTGTAACTCTGTTTCTAACTATAATTGCAACAGTAAACACATTTTTCACACACACTGCAAGTTTAATTTCTTTCACTGTCAATTAGCCCTTTAGATCACTAACAGGAAACTTGATTTTCACTTAGTAAGACATTTTAGACAGATGAAACTAGCAAGAGAAAACATACCAAATACAAAAAAGCATAGAATTCAACTGCATAGTGAATTGCTTAGTAATATAACAGCTTTTTTTTTTTTTTTTTTTTTTTTCTTCCTCCTGCCAAAAATCTTAAACATTGTCTCAATCACTTAGGAAAAAGAAAGGAACATGGTTTCAGAAAGCATCTGGCTGCCTAAACCCACAAAATTGCAAATAAAGAATAGAATCCACTCCTGTGGCCAAAGAAAACACCTTACTTGAGGTAAGCATCGAATAGCTAGAAGAAAATGTGTGCACATGGGTGGTGGTGGTGGTGGGGAACAAACCTAATTTATAATTAACAGAATAACAAAATGAAAGGAAGAGAATATATTGCATTTACACTGAATATTCCAAGATGCTGTCAGGAACAGAGTGACCTTATATTAGATACACTACTGCAAATTTCTCAGAATCAAAGAATTTCAAGTTGTTCCAGATAGAAGGTCTTTTTCTGAACTCTTTTTTTGATGCTGCTGCTGCTGCAATGGTAGCACCAGCTTATTCTGAAACTTATGCAAAATGAAGTAAACAGCTAAGGAAAGATGCTCAGAAAATTAAAGATATCAGACAACACAAAATTAATATAAACATGTTACCTGCTTGTTATAAATATTGGCCGCAATCCTTTTGCGCAGCACCAGCTCCATTGCGGCTGGGTGGCTGAGCTGCACCGTGGTCTTCACTATCAGGTAAATCCTCTCGTTCTGGGGAGTTACCCTGTTCAGGTGCACTGAATCGTGCACCGAGGAGTCCCAGGCAGCGGTGGCTGAGACCTACCCAGGCAAACCGGTAGAGAAAGGGAAATTAAACACTCAGTTACTCTAACAGGATGTATAACTCACAGCAATCTAACACAAACCCAAGCCATTCTTTAATGAAAAATAAACATCACTGAACAAAATGGAGCAGATCCTCCCATTCACAGGAAGGACTTCATCAGAAGCAGCATGACAGAGGTATGAGAGCCTGGTGGGTGGCAGCGGTGAGCGTGACATCTGGCCAGTGCAAACCTGCCCCCAGAAGGACATCCCTGCACAGCTGCAGGCCAAGGGGAAGCAGAAACAGGACTGGGGAAAAGAACACAAATCCACCTGCAACTGTATTAAAAGCTTATCAAATTCAATAGGAAAACTTCCATGTGTGTTGGATTAGGGTAAGACCTATGCAAAATAAGTCCTTTTCCATCCTGCAGAACATCTTTTTGCTTCCTCTGCCTCCCCTCCAACTCAGCATCCCATTTATCCTGGAACCAGTCTCTTAAGTATTGGTCTAACTGAACTGGTATGAGAAAAAGAATTGAAAGTTAAGTAACTCCAGTAATTCAGAACAATTCATTTCCAACAATCCTCAAACTTTTTATCTCAAAAGGAATTGAGAGCTACAAAGGAAAAAAGCAATTTATTTAAACATCAAATTTTGCCTGGTTTGGACAGTAAAAGTACTACTTTTCTTGGAATAATCAAGAGCCTGCAAGAGAAATGATGAAGGGGTGAGCCAATAAGAAAGAGCAATTTTGAGTCAGGTTGCTGAACTACTCTTTTGTCAGCAAAGAAGTTAAAACTTGTTGCCTCTGCCTTAATGCAGAAAAAAACAAAAAGTCATATTCTCTCAGATCTTAAACAAATATACCAAAAAATAAGGATTAGATATTTGCAAGACAAAAGTAGTATTAAGGATTAAATACATAAAAGCAGAAAGGAAAGCAAAAGAAGAAAGCATTAATGCAAGTCACTGTTGCCAAGAAGGGGGCTTGCTAACAATTTACCTCATCATCACTGTGTTTGATGATCGGTAGGTAGAAGAATGGACTCCCGTGCTCCTTTGGTAGTATCGAGTTAACTCCTGATGCATGGGGACCTGTGAGTTGTTCATTGGCACTGAGGTCATCAGCTAAGGAAGTGAACGTGCAAAAAAAGAAGATGAAATAGTTTACACCAAAGAATATTAATATGTAGAGACGAAGTTATAATAAAATCCTATCCATATTTCATACTACAGTAATCTTATTACCATGCAATATTTGCATTTGAATTAAGTCATTTGAAGATGACTTCAGCGTGCTAGAAACAGGGAGGAAAGCTAGGCTGGCTCTCTCCAAACTCATTCTCACATGTGGCCTGAACAGAATTCAAAACTATAGCTAGATATTCATAAAATTAATTCACCGAGCCAGAAAATTCCACATGTCAGCCTAACAAGCTCATTTCTTAGTTAAATCACTTCTGATGTATCAGGGAATCTTAAAACAAGAAAAACATTTCTGGCTGCATTAGGCTTTTAGCACAGAGAAAAGAGACAGCTGTGCAAAGACCCATGGATCTGTTTAAACATCAGATCTGGCTTCCTGCCTGCTAACTCTCCTCTGATAATAAAAACAAGCAAATAAAAGCATCTCTTAAGAGCATATATGATAAATGTATGTCATTTTTGAAAAGCAGGTTATAAAGCAGCCATTACTGTGATGCCTGTTCGAACATACCTACTGGCCTAGGAAAGTGTTGGGTGTGACAGCCCGTGGATACTCTTCTGCGTCGTGTCCAAGCTTAAGCTTACAAGCTTGCTTTCTAGGCAGTCCTTGAATATAGTCTTAATGGTAGTCTCTTCTTATTTACTGTTTTATCTGTGCCCTAAGAAGTTAACCCAATAGTTCTATCACATGTAAAACTAAGTGCCTTCAATGGGAGAAGGCTTAGATACTCCAACAAAATATTCATCATACCCTGAACACATTTTTCATTAAACCAGCTGTGTAAATCTCCACAGCTGTCTCAGTGGAACTGCTGTAACACTTGGGAGATTTTCTATTGGTGCTTCAGTGAAATATGGATTTCATTAAACTTGCTTTCTCATGCTATTTTCTGTTGTATTGTTTATCCATGCACTCACATATTCCCCAATTCTTTACTCTATTTTAAAATAGTTGTGCTTAATTATTCCAATATACAGATTTAGGAGGAGGAGGAAAAAAAAAAAAAAAAAAGAAACCATTCTGAAAGTTACAGCATCCAGTGTCAGTGCCAGAACTTGTTTGTATTTTCTTGGACATTAAAGATTCACTCTTCCACTTATCAATTTACTGATCCAAGCTAAATTTTGCTCAAGCTAAATTTTGCTGTTTTATTAAATGTCTTCATGTGCCATTACAACATACCATTCAAGTCAAGGAAGAGGACAGGTATATGCGTTTCCATCCCTGCTGGTGGAACCCTGAAACAAAACAGATTGCTTTCTTGAACAAGGAAGACAAGGCTTGCTTAAATTAATCTTAACTTAAGCTAGTTTGGGCAAATACAGGGCAATGGTCATATGAATTGTAACCAATGATTAAAGCTCTCAACATTTTGGCAGGTAAATGCATGCATCACAAACACAATGTTTTGTACATCCACATATACAACTAAATGTAGTGCTTTACTAAAACTTATTTCACATGGCACAGCACATTTCCATTACTCTGAGGATGACAATTTTCAATATCCTGGATCAGTTTCTTATTAACTGTTTTACATTATGTCATGAAATAAGAATATATATTTTAGACATCTTATACATAAAAGTTAGCAGCCTTTCAATGAAGTGGATATATAACTTGGAAAGTTTACATAATACATTAATTAATCAAACCTTTCTTTACATTCAAACCAGAACCTAATTTTCTAGTCATTCTGTCAGCTTAGTGTAAATTGTGATAGCCCAGAAGAACATGGAAAGCTGTAAAACTCATCCTCAGATTTTTACTGTCGTCTGCAATGCTCACATAAAAATAAAGCCCTAACCACTCCGATGTTTTTTCTGAACACATACCAGTTTGCGGGGGCACCAGGAATTCCGCTGCCTGGAGCAGGGACAAACACTGCATTCCTCTCTTCCGTCAGCCCTACCCACTGTTCCACTAGTCGGGCTTCCCGTTCTATATCATCCTCTGATTTTTCTACAGTAAAAAGAGATTAATATTATATTTGTAGCATTTTTGGTGTTAAGAAGAATGAAGTACTTGTAAGAGAAATTCCAATCTTTTAAATTTAAAACCTTGTTTATTGCTGATCTTTTGAATCTGCTCATCTAAGTATTCTCTGCGCTTTATTAGTGCATCAGACCATCTTTCTCGCACGCAGTTTAAATCTTCCTCCTAATGCCAAAAGAGAAAGGACAATTAACACCAACCACTGCCTAAAAGAGGATAGAGAGCTCTCTGGTAGTTTCATCAGAATTGCTTTTGAACAGCTTGCACAATGCAAAGAAGTTTTTTTTCCCCAATAACATGCATACTGATCAAGTAGCTCATCACCCATGAATGGAAGCTCATTTGCTTTTGAGTCTCAAAATCCAACAGGAGGAAAAGAAAATGTGACTATTTCTCAGTTGTTTTATAGAATTATGTATAAGACTAAGCTAATTACTCATAGAAGGGGCAATCAAACTTTTAACAGTAGGAAAAAAGAAAAAAGGTATCAGTAGTTGATCATAAGTTCTCCTGAAGGTGAGACAGGTCAGTATTCCCTTAAACCTGCACGAAATTCCATAGCTGGCAGCTGCTTTCAGTGCAATTAAAAGATTTCTCATGCAAACAAAACCATCATGCAATCATGCTTTGTGGTATCACAGGGAAATCTAGTTTGTTCTTCTCCGTGATTTGACAGGAAGCGAATAAACAGCCCGCAAGAAGTTAGTACCTAACTGACATTTTTGAGATTGCTGTAAAACCTAATAAACTATCCTAAGAGATATGAACATTTTTGCCCAACTGGTTTAATTTCTGTAAAGCCCTGTAATTGAAATAAGATTTCCAAAAAGAGATTCTGTGTTTTTCTTTTATATGTATTTCCTCGTGTCCCTTTTATCATTTTTATACGACACCTCTTTCATGCTTTTAAAATTGAGGCTGTGACGTCTACTTATCACAAAGAAAGCCAAGCTCAAGGTCTGTTTTCTTTTAGATGAGGTTAAAATAGAAAAATGCTTCACAGAATTTGTGTATTCCGCACAGTCTTAACTTCCACTCTCAACACTAGCATTTCAGAGAACTGTATAGCTTAAAAAGTAGAACATTTTCTTTAGGAAAACAGAAAACCACCACCAACAAAAAAACGTGTGGTAAATTTTGGTTGGCAAAAATTCATGCAGCTGCAATTTTCTTTCCTAAGATATTTTCTAAAAGCTATTTTCATTCTAAACTGAAGTTGCTAAGCTTATGTTCATATAGCAATTCATATAGCCAGTTAGAAGAGCCGATTGCTGCGTACTAGAGAAAAGAGCATACTGCAAGAGTATAAAGTCACAGGACACACTGAAATAGCAACGTTTTATAGCCCAAGTAGCCTCTGAAATGCACAGAATATATGTCAAAGCTGCTTCTGCTTGCTCCAGAATGCTTATTCATTTGAAAGTTGCTGGCTATTAGCATTAGCTGTGCCCCATGCCATAGGATTGACAGCAACAGCAGTAATACCTGGTAACTATCCATATCACCACCATCATCATCATCCTTCTGGTAGGAGAAAATACATTTTGTAAAACACAAAAGAACATGCATTTTTCTCAACAGAAACTCACAGATATATCCCCAAATTGGTATATACAAACATTTCTGCTACAGAAAATTGTAAAATTCCAAAGTTACAAAATCTAAATCAGAATTCCATTTCATTGGTAGAATCAGAATTTTCTTTGTTATAGACTATAGCATCTCAGTACTGATTAATATATT
>VZSV01000021.1:3532676-3560828 GCA_013398735.1 Nothocercus julius
TGTGTGTGTGTGTGTGTGTGTGTGTGTGTGTGTGTGTGTGTGTACACACACACACAGTCATGTTCTGTAACATTTTCTTCTTTTTCCAGATATCCCAAAGAACAGCCTGGGTAGGTGCAATCACACTGGGATGGTTCCTCAGTGTGGAATTACACAGCAGTGGGAAATGCCTAGCAGCACTCGCAAGCAGCTCTGCAGCAGTGTAAAGCAGGGAGCTCATCTCTCTGCCCTGCCTGGCCTAACCTCAGAGCTGGGTTTTGTTGGATCTTAAAAGGCAGCTGCTTTTTACATCACCTTCCTCCATAGTTGCATGGAGGATCCTTTCCCCTGTCCCACTTGCTCCTGCTGACCAGGCCAGCAAGACTAAACAAGCAATTCTTGACTGCAGGAGAGATTCTCTGGACAGCTGTAACTTTTAATTCAGACAGGAAAAAAAAAAAAATGAAGGTAGAGTCAAGAATTACTCCTTGGCTAGTGCTTCATGCCCAGGGCGCACCACACACCTGCAGCCACTGTCAGCCAGCTGCCTGGCTTGAGAAGGACAAAGCAGCTTTGATCTTTAAGTGCTTAAGAGGCATGGGATTCCGCTCTAACCAGTCCCTCCCGTGATCCAAAAGCCTGGATCTAGTTAGCTTCTTGGAGATGCTTCAGCATCAATTTTTTCTTGGACAGATTTTGGAGAAAGGAATGGTTTAAGAGCTAAAATAGTAGCTCAGCCAAACTATTATTTTAGGTAGTATTCTTTTTTTTTTTTTTTTGTATTTTTGTACTTCTGGTTTTGCGTATGGAGTTGTGCCAGTGCCCTTCCAGAAACGTAGGGTAGCAAAATATGTTTCAGATGAGACATTTTCACTCTTAAAAAACAAAGTAAGTATCAAGCTCCATCAAGACATCAGCCAAAACTACTGAACGTGAAATCCTGAAACAACAGCAACAAAATCAAATCTGACACTTACAAGCTGTCACTGTAAGTCTCTGGGATTCCTAGTACCTGAAATAAAACTCTGAGTCTAAACAAACTAAAGTTTGCTCCAGTACCAACTCCCTCTCACAAATTAAATTTGTTCAGAGTTATGATGAGCTACCTTTGTGCCCACAGGTTTTAATACCGAATCAGGTAACATCTGCCCTTCTCCTGTTAGCATAAAGCTTGAATAAATGGTGCAATGTGTTCTAGTTGGTTTGAAAAATACAGCCACATGCCCACATCTGATGCTTAACAAATCCATTCTGCTGGCTGATGCAAAAGAGCTCAACTCCACAAGCAGTGGCTGCAGACCCACAGCCAAGGTGCATGAGCTAAATTCTTTGCAGTCCAAGGATGTGGCTCTTTTGTACATCCTTTACACAGAATCTTCACACCTCCTCTGCAGTTCTCAAACTCTGACTAGTTGGTTGGCGAGAGTTATTCTGGTTTCTTAAATAAGAAGATCCAAAAGTTCTTTCTCTCTCTCTCTCTCTCTTTTTTCTTTTTCTCCTTTCTCCAGAAGCCTAAGCTTCTTCTAGAGCTGAAAAATGTAAGATATTCTGGATAAAAAACTGCTTACTCATACAGCAGTGCTAGAAAAACATTACCAGATGCTTTATTAACCACTATAAATGGCACTTGTATGTGTGTTTTTTCTTTTTTAAGAATAATGTAGCAAGTACAGTCCTGAAATATTTCAACAGATATACAGAGTGAAGTATTCACCTATGAACTCCAGAGGCAAAAATACTTGTTTGAAGCACAGCTCCTTGCCAAGTAGCTGCTAGAAACTACTGAGAAAACAAGGGTGACACGACACCGACCCTTGATACCACTCTGGATTCTCACTTGGTGTGTCAATAAATTGATGGGGTGGTTGGTTAACTTCGGGCTCATCAGCCGCAACGTTCTTTTCCTCTTCATAGTCAAGGTCAGACAAAAAGATTTTTTTTTTTATCATTTCCTCCTCCTCCCACTCTGTCTTTTTATAGGTATCCCTTCCCTTGCCAATAAACCTAGTTCTCATCTCTGCTACTGAAGTGATTTATCAAAGATTTCACGATGGCCTCACTGTGCTCGAGTCAGTTCTGAACAGCAAGAATGATTCCAGCCAGAGTGTGTCTTCTTTCACTCTGCTGCCGTAGCACTAAAACAGTCTGCAAAATCACAACAACGACACCGTGATACTTCACATTCAGTTCACAATACAAAGATTCTGTTTTTAGCTCTTAAGGAACAATTATTTTAATTAAAGCTGAAACAGAGCAACGTTTCTTCCTATACTTGCCATGGAAAACATTCTAGTCATCAGTGGTGAGTGCGTGAGCAGATTGGGCTTTGTTTTTTTTCCAGGCCAAACTTGGCAGCAACTACAAAACAAGACCTTATACAAACACTAAACCAAGCAAGGTATATAGGACTAGATCTGTTCTGTATCTAACATTTTGAATTTGAAAGCTGGAACACAGTCTTGGCTTACTTTGTGTTGACTTTTCTTGTATGAGAATTTCTTATGGTAGAGAACAAAGGAAAAGTAATAAAGAGCAATTGGAGCCATCATGAATAGGAAAAAAAAAAAATAATGACATTTCAGTTTCAAAAGACAAACATTCAGAAGGAAATAAAGCAAAAAAAGAAACCTGTAAGAAACCCTAGTAGTATAACTGGTTATTCTTCCTTCCGAACAAACTTAATGGCAGAGTATGTTTGTTTACCAAAACATGGCAGTTGAAGTCCGACTCATCTCACATTGCTGGCCCTAGAACTCATCTCCAGAAAGCCAATGTCTTTGTCTCCCCACTAAAACCAAGAACAAGTTTCTCTCACTGTCAAGATGCAAACACTCACATGCTGCTTAAATTCTGCTTGCACCTCCCTAGCCCACTTCTTACATTCCTCTTGCAAATCACACAATCATCTTTCTCCAAGGCTGCCTTCACGTGCCAGGCTACCCCTCTGCAAAGGGGTTCTTGCTCTCTCACTTCACCACAAGCCTCCTCTTCTTCCCAAGTAGCTCCAACATATTGTGTTTGACTATTCACAAATGCTCAATTATAGCAATCCACCTATGAAGCTGGGCTTACTTTTAGAAATGTATTTGCAAAATTTAAAGTCTCCAATTTTCTGAGGGTTTTTTTTTGTTTGTTTGTTCGTTTTTTTTATGTGAGTGTGTTTGGCTTTGGATTGCAAACTACCCTTTTCACTGTATACTCTCCACAAGGAATATGCCTCAGTAGGCTCCTTAGCCTGCATGGACAAGCTTTTTCCTACGCTATCCTTTCTTCCCAGAATTAACTTAACCTGTAAGGGCTAAAACAAACATTTCAGTAGACTTTTTTTCTAACTTTAAGAATTAATAAAAAAGAAAAAAAAAAGCTGTAACACTGACCAATAAAAGCTAAATCCTTATGCTAATGGTTTATTAAATCAAACAAACCTTGTATCCACTTCACATATCAGAATATAAGCCTAAAAGAAATGCTGAAGGTGGATCTTGTGCTGCAGCTTAATGCTACAAAAAAATACATATATATATAATATATATATATATATATGTAATATATATATTGACAGTTTCTGCCAGACAGTTCAACCTGGATCTTTCGCTTACACCCCTGGCAGTTCTTACTCATTCTTTGGTTTTAACTCCAGTATTCTCACCTCTCTTCTGTCCAGAGGTTTACTTTCTGCTGAGCAGTGTGTGCAGTGTAGGAGAGTCTATCGCTGCCGTGCGGATGCTGCCTCTCTGGGGAGAGCTGCTGCCGCAGCTGCTCCAGCTCCCGCTCGTACATCAGCCGCTGCTCTTCCAGGGCACTCCGCTTCTCTTCCAAGTACTGTTTCTCCAAAATCTGCACCACATTTTGTACTGGGTCTAAAAAAAAAAAAAAAAAAAAAAAAAAAAAAAAAAAAGAAAAACATCACACACCAAAAAGTGAGAAAATGCCATTTCAGCATTACAGAAGAAACGCTTTCATTATTTATATGGCAGCAACAATCAAGATATCCAAAGCCCTTTCCAAACATAAGATGGCCACTGCCTTTAAAAACCCACAGTCCAAAAGCCAAAATACACGAATCCAAACACGAAAGAATAAGGCATGCAGAAAGCATAGAGCAATAGCTGAAATTCATTCCAGCTGCAAACTTCAATATTGCGAATTCTGAGTATGTTCCAGAATCCCATCAGAAAAGAAAGAATAGATGGAAAAGGGGATAAATTAATAAAGAAAATAAGGAAACAAAGCAGAACATGAGAGATGACGATGTCAATCAGAGAAGGAAATGATTTAAGGAAGGAAAAGCAGTTTACTTTCTCCGTTTTGGCAGAGAATGAAACACGATGGAGCGCGGCAGATGAAAACTGAGACAAACAAATTGTCTAAATCTGGCCCTGTGTGGCACTGAGCCAACGCGCTTCACAACACAGAAGCAAACTACATCCTGGAGGGGACTCCTGCATTTAGCATTACAAACCACATTTCATCTCACTGCCACCCGCAGCAAATATCCTGTTGAATCCTAAAGCCAGAAACACAAACTGCTTGTGTCAACCAGCAGCAAGTTAAACCACATTCATGTTAAAGCAGCATCACTTGGTGCATTTCTGGCCTAGGTACAAACTGTGCCTCTGAAAGGGCAATTCAGTGTAAGAGGCTACTCTATATATCGCCAGTATACGCCTGCTTTGCGCACGCACATGTGAGAGCCTAAGCACAGTAAGGAAGAGGAGGCTGGCAAGGCAGGTACGTGCTGGGTACATCTGGGTGGCAGCGCAGCCCCCTGCAGACTGCGCCCTTGGACGGGAAGGGAGAGGAGCTGCTTCCACAGCCGGAGCAGCAGAGCATCACGCAAACTGATATGGCACCGCTGCATCCATTTGGGATGTTCAAATGTAAAACTTTGTGACACATTTTCTATTTTGCAAAGAGGAGAAACAAAACCACTTAAAAATTTCTGCTATGATTTTAAAGGATGCCAGCCTGTCACAAGGTAGGGGGAGAGAAAACAGACACACACACACACAAGATACATTCAGTTATACCACCTTGTTTCACAGATGGAGGTAAACAAGCAAACCCCCAAAACAAGGAAAATGCAACATGACTTCGTTATGAACCATCTTGCCCTGACTACCAGACACCACTCCTAATAAGATTTTGGATGAGTCTCCCTAATACTACAATGCTGCACGAAATAAAAGTTGGGTTATTACAGCATTAAACTATTAAACTATTAAACTATTCAGACTGATTTAGCGAAAGATAATTTGCCTATTTGTGATTTTAACATAAGTAGATATTTAAGCAATAATCTTTTTAGAAACGACAGGGAAGGAAACATGGTCTCCAGGGTTCTGCTGTTAACAGTGGGTTTGTATCTCCCTTCCAGCATCCTTCCACTTGAAGTATTAAGTTCAGTGTAAGGTGCACTTTCAGCAGAAAATAAACACTGTTGCAAGTTGCTAGGGAGGCCCTATCCTTGTCCGTGGGAAAAGCCCCTGGCTTCGCACAAAGGCGCTGTGAAATACTGCCATGATGGCAATTACAAGTACAAAGTTAAAAAGCCATCAGTATAAACAGCAACCAAATCGCAAAACACTGCATGATCCAGAACCGGCTTAAAATAACCACAAATGCTACTTTTTAGAACATGACATTCCCAGAAAGACGGCTAGCTATTTTTAGCTCCTAAGCATGCAGTGCGACACAAGCAATTGGCTGAACTGAGCTCTAAAATCCAGTGTGTCAAGCAAGGTATTGATGGGCGTCTGTAGCATCCTCCTCCTCCTGATCTCTTCTGACACTCCTACAGGTGTCTGCAGGTGTATACACCATAGCCTGAACAGTTTTAATTATGTTTCAGAATGGAAACAACAACAACAAACAGATATATTAAGCAGAAGACAGAGAACAGACATGGAAGTGATTAAAGCTCTCTAATTTGTTTGGAAATACAGGAAATGAATTTAAGGTTGAGTCACTGAAACAAGAGTTTCTCAAATTTCTCAAAGACGAAACCCAGTGGCACAGAGCAAGTCGCAGATGCTACAGAAATGGCAGGAGCGGTGCCACTCACAGAGAGCGGGAGAAAGAACCACCTCCTCAAGTCCAGCCCAGGGAAAGGCCCAGCCCAGCCCCCGGGCAGGGATGAACAGCCCCTGGCACTGGGCTGGGGCTGAGCAGCTGCAGAGCAGCTGGGCAGAGAAGGCCCTGGGGGTCCTGGTGGCACCAGGGTGACCAGGAGGCAGCAGGAGGCCCAGGTGGAGGGAGGTGACGCTGCCCCTCTGCTAAGCCCTGCTGAGACGCACGGCCGTGCTGGGTCCAGCAAAACACAAGTAAACAACAACAAAAAAAACCCCACCACACCACAAAAACAAACCCTAGAAGATGTGGACTCTCTACTCTTGGAAATATTCAAGCCTCTATGGACAGATCCCTGAGCAACCTCCTATAGGTGACCCTTCCGTGAGCAGGGGGGACTATGATCCCCAGAGATCCTTTCCAGCCTGAGCTATTCTGTGACTCTGAATTCCTTAATAAAAGTGAACTTTTCGGCTAGATTTACAGGATCACATCCACCACACACAATCAAGTTTTCCTAAGGAAAATATTTGGCACAAGATGCAAATAGTCTTTTTCCAGTTAGAAAGGCAAAGTCACTAGTATTAAAAACAAAACAAAAAACCACAGGAGGATGCTATGCAATATACCAGGCATTTACATTTCGCATTTCAATACAATTCAAATTCATATGTTTTAAAGTTAAATTGAAGACTTCTTTTCTAAAGTGATTATGAAGGTAAATTATGAATCACCTAATTACACGTGAAAACTATAAACAGTGAAAATTTCCACTATTCAGGGCTGATAATAGTGTTTAAGAGAGATTTAAACATTAGCTCCCACAATCTAGGATCCTCATGCAAAGTCAGACTGAGGATGATTCTACCTGGTGCTGGCCAAATACACAGTAAATTCAGTCCAGTATTAAATGTCCAAAGTCTTTAAATACTTATGCAGGAGGACTTCAACCGTCATTGACTAGACCATTCATATGCAGTGATTTGCCTGCAAATGTTAGAACACTAATATTTCTCAGCAGGTAATCAGTATTTAATTACCTTACTGCAGTTCCACTTATTCATGACAGTGGCTCATTTAATTCTAATTATTGATTTAATTCTAATGCTGAAAAAACTAAGATTTTTAGGTACGTGCACTTTTCTAGGCAGCTAGGAGAAGCATGTCGCATGTGGTGCTTGGCTAAACTGCAGCAAAATTCCCATCCTGAGAAGCAAGTTGGTTTTTTGGTTTGTTTGCTTACTGAACTGGGATGCCACGTAACCTAACCAAATTGTTCACTTAAAACCTGAAAAATGTACAGAAATAAAGTAAATTTCTTTGATGCTTTCCTTTTATGATCAGCATCACAAATTTGACATGCAAAGCTGATCTAAATCTCATAAAGAAAATGAGCGTGGTGACTGGGGTGAGGGGCAGGGGAATGTGGGCTGTTTGTTTATTGCTGTCTTCAAAGGTCAGGGTTTTCCTGGGAGCTTTTCTAGAGGCAGATGTAATACACAGCACCGTTGCAGTGCTTACATGCTAGAAATCCTAGTGTGTTTGTGCTACAGAGAAGCCAGCCGGCGTATCTGGAGAGCGCTACTGTTCTCAACTACATCAAGAAAAACAACCCCACAACCCTTGCTTTGGGCTATGTCAAATCGCTGATGCCTCAAAAACCTCAAAACCCATAAATCTCTGTAAATGATTATCTATCCAATTTTAAAAATGCTTTTTTTTTTTCTCTCTCTTCCCCTGGGGTTTCTCCAGAGAAAGCGGATGATAAACAACTGCTTTCAAATACTTTGAGCAAATACTTAGGGTTCCCGTGTATACTTTTTCTCACTCCCCCTCATTTATTTTCAAGTTTAAAGAAGAATAAATAAATGGCATTATGACAGACCTGCATCAATTGAAATTATGAAGAGACAAAGTTTTACCCATGTCACTTCAGCAAGCTGGGAGTATCTCAGAAAAAAATGTATTTCTGATTTGCCATTAAGAAGAACAGAACCTGTGCTATCTAGCTATGTAAGAAAGTTGGAATCAAAGATCAGTTAGCTGTTTTGTTGGGGTTTATTACCACTCGTTACTTCAGCTTGGTTGAAAAATACCTGTGCAGGAGGGAGGAGAAGAGAGAAGCAGCATTGTGTTACAGCTCCCCAGCTCCTCTGGAACTGCTCAGCATGTGGGAGAGCAGACATCTGCTGCACGTTAGAAAGGAAACCAAGTTAATGGAAAAGCAAGGTCCACACACACAAATAGGCCTGGATCACAGTCAAATAAAAGCCAACTGAACTAAAATACAAAAATGTTTAAAATGTTTAGAAGCATCACTTCCAACAGCTAGATATTAACACACGAAAAAAAAAGTGCCCCTTTAGTCATACAACTCATTGCAGACTGCTAAAATTTGCTCAAATCTCTGGTTAGTGACAAGCAGATCAAGCAACAGTTAATGCTTTCCAACGACTCCGGTCGTCTCATGCACGAGCCAATCAGTTGGAAAACCTTTGTCCCAGTTTTGGCACAAATACGGGATGGTTTGAGGCCTGAAGATAGGCAACAGAATCTTCACAAGGGATGACAACACTGAAGACCACCAGGATGGCAGGTTCATCTGAAAGTCGTCTCCTGGTACGAGTGAACCATAATGAGAATATTTCTATTACCAAACAATTTTTCATGACAATTTAAGCTGACTGAGTCTGTACTCACACAAGCAACCTTCACTAAAATCAAAATCAGACTGTAAAGAACAAACTGTTGCTAGAGAATCAAACACGCACAAAGGCACCATGCTATACTCAACAACAAAGAGAAGGTGGAAGAGAACAAAAACCACTAAAATCCTGTATTTCAATGACTAAAACACAGCAAACAATGAAAACACTGGGGACATATGAAGAAAGGAGAGCATAAATCAGTGAAACACCTTCTATTGTGTTTTCTTGAACAGTGACAAATCCCAAGATATTTTCCTCTCAGATTTTGTGCATTTGAAAAAAAAAAAAATTGTACAAAGCATTCAGCACTCCACTAGATTTTTCATATCTTGGTACCATATTATAAAATATGAACTATGATTTGGCTTCTAGAAGATAAGAAATACCACATTACTTCATTGTCTGGTATAACTGCCCCCCCAAAAGGCATCACAATAGATTTTAACAATTAAAGATTACGTACTGAAAGCTATCACAAGTTAAAATCAACCTAGCTGACATTTTGACTACAGGCTTGCTTACAGTGTCTTTTTAAGAGGGTTAAAATTGTGTCAGTAATTTGATGCAAGAGCAAGGATGAACCTCAGCCATAGCTAGCGTGCACTTTTGCAGTAGCTTGCAAAAAATGAGAGGTTCGCAGGGCTTAGACAATGATCAGACCTGTGTAAGTTTACAACTCAGCTCCTCTGTAAAGGACAGCAGATGTACAAACATAGTTACGTTGCACATTGGTGCATAAGTTTGTTAGTTAACTAAATGTATTTTCTTCTTACTTCTTGGACAGCTTATTTTATACCCACACATAAATATCTTACAGGAACAGTGTTCTCTGAAAACGCAGAGGGCACTGCAGTAACTGGACTATTTGCTGTGCCTAGAAATTAAATTCCATGCAGGGTTTGTCAAATGATTCAAATGAGCCTTTGGACTCTAATCTGGTGGTTCCCTTACCATTACTATTCAGTGTCTTCATAATAACTTCCATTTGTGCAAACTCATAATTGTAGTCTGGTTCTGAAGAAGCTTCACTAGCTGCATCCAGGTCATGCTCGCCTGGGGGAGCATCTTTCTCAAAATCTTTCAGCCAGTCCCTTCGTTTCCTCTTCGGTAGATTGATTCTGTCGTACAAATTAACATTTAGTTTCTAAAAAGTTTATACAGAACAGTGGAAGGCAAAGCAGGCTGTAAGTAAAGAGCCTAGGAAATATAAATGGTTACCTAAAGAAGTGGTTGTTTCCCCATAATATTCTGTCTCCATGCCATAACTGAGTGACAGAACATACTAGTGCACCATTTACACAGGATCTAAAAGAGAGGAGAAGAAGAAAAAAAAAAAAAAGGACTTTGGTGAAATCCTGAAAATAGAAGGTGGAAAAGCAGCTACAAGGTCTCAGTTGCTTCCATCATCTACACAGTGATTTTTTTTTTTTTTTAATATGATGCACAAATCAGCTAGATTCCCACAGCCTGTTTCTTATAAACCCTTGTAAAAACCCAGTTGCCTGCAAATCCCACTGACAACGATCTCCAAGGCACAAGTTAGTCAGCATACATTTGTAGAACACAGTTAACATATAATGTGTTCAAGCATAAGAAGAGACTCTGACACTGAAGTGTCATTCCTTCAGCAAACAGCCTCTATTATTCACAAAGTTCTACTTTGTGAACATCTGGGAAACAGTATTTGCAACTAAGTTTCTTTGTATTTAAGTTGCATTCATAAAATGGGAAAAATGGAGCTGTTCGTCTTTTACATCTGTGAGTCACATGGCAGAACACTATTTTAAAGCGAAAAACACCCTTAAGTAAAACGAAAAATGTCTTTTCAGATGTCCTGTTCTGAATTCAGCCCTCTCAAGTCAATACAAGCATGTAGGCATTTGGTTTTTAAACAGATATTTTTGCACTGAAATTCTAGTATTTTATATTTCTGTTGATTCTAATCTTAAGAACACCTACACAAGCTTTAAGAATAGGCACGAGTAAAACCAAATATTATACTTATTATACATTTTTCCAAACATGTGCCATTCCAGACATGTTCTTGCCAGTCAAAACAACTAATTTCCAGTACTGTAACGCTATCACCACAAGTCTGAATCCCTTCTGTTTGAAATTTTGTACTGTAGGCTGCAGAAGACACATAAATGACCTCCAAGGGGTAATTTACTGAAAGTAGAGTAGAAAAGGTTTAAAAAAAAAAAAAAAAAAAGTGTCCCTCAGATCTTTCCTTCTCATACTCATGTATGCAATTCCATTTTAAAAACTCCACTGAAAAAGACACAATACCTCTAAAATGAAAAATAATTAAAATATTGAAGCAGAAACAAAACAAGAAAGTTGGATTCATATCTTATTTACCAGATAAAAAAAAAAAATCTGTAGTTTTTAGGTCTTTAAATTGCTTCTTTACTCACATGAGCATTGCAAAGCTTTGTGCTTTGCAATAGGAACTACTCCAAGGCAGAATTCATCCTCTCCCATCAAAATGCAGCCTACCATCCCACAGAGGATGGGGTAGCAGCAGCATCTTTGTCATCCTATTTACTACCTTAGACACATACAGTCAAGTCCTCACTCCTACTGTGTGCGTGTGTGTGCGTGTGCAAATGTCAGTCCTATCTCTGAATTTCATTTTTAAGTCAACTGTTTTGAAGCTACTAATTGACCAAAACATGACATATTTCTGACTTTGTAAAGCATAAATGCAGACAAGTCATTTAGTAATGAAAAGCAAGTCCTTGAAAGGCTAAGGGCTAGCTGATCTTCCTTACCTTGCATTTTCTTTTGGGGTCAGTGTAACTTCTCCATCCACAGCAATATCAATCTCACAGTGTTCTGGTTGGATTCCTATACCAAAGAGCTGTATATCCTGAGAGGTATCTGCACCAACTCTTGTGTGATCCTAGAAAAAAAGCCGTTACTAAGAGACAAGCAAACTACCCCTGTTTATACAGCTAAGACAATATTAGATGAAGCACTGAGACCACAAAATCCACATTGTGATCCTTTGCTAGGCACATTTACACAGCAGAAACAGTGCCACAGCTGATAGGAAGACTATAAAATTCTCTTTTGCACTGTATTTCATCTTAATGTAGCATTAAATTAAGCATGACAGACCAATTTTAAAAATATTCCCAAACTATGGTAACACGCATGTGTGTGCATGCATATATCCGTATATGCACACATTTTTATATGTGTGCATAGATACACAAACACATATACACACCCTTACATACATGTGTATATATACAAACAGCATAAAATTTTATATGTATATAAACATGTATGTATATATATGCACGCGTGCGCACACACGCACATACATGCAGTAAACCATCCATTCTTACAGCCATATGTGACAGAGTACCAGCCGGACAGTGAAAGAAGGTGCACAGAGTTGCACCTTGTTTTCAGAATATTATATATGAACTCAGGCAAGCATATTGACCTCCACATAACGTGAAGCCATACTGTAATGTCTGGCTGAAATGCTTTACATTGTTGCTATTACAAAAGCTGTACTTTGTCTGCTGCTGTTCAAACATAGAAGCCCAAGCACTGTCACTTAAACAGAAAACTAGCTATAAAATGGACAGGACAGTCTTTCCTATCTTGTTCACAAGGAGTTTATACTTCTAAACCATTGCCTTCTTAGCTGACTTTGTTAGGTTTGTATTTCACACTTTCACTCTGAAATGAAGACCATACTAAACTGAATGGCATGGAAAGTAGTGACACAGGGAAACACACATCTGTACTTTTTTAAGAGTTTTTAAAATTTAATTTTCCCTCCTTAATCTTTATGTATACTTACTGACTACTACTAAATACACTCCCCTTTGCTTAACTGATTAAATATTTAAGGCATTCCTCAATTCATTAATAGAAAGCAGCATCTTATATAAGGCTCTTAATTTAAGCAGCAATACTGCTTAAGCCAAAAGGGAGCCCTGCTTGGTTCCTGGATGGCCAAGTTGGAATTTATGTGAACACAGGCACATTTTGAGCCCACTGCTTCTCCCATCTTGTGCACTAGGTTTCACTTTATATTTGGGAAATCAGCCAGGCAACCAGAAAGCTTAAATGCAAGAGAGAATGCAAACTGCAACAGCAGAGGCAGGTCTGCTTTATTTTACTTCAATAGTCTTAAAAAAAAAAACAAAAAAACAAAAAAAAAACAAAAAAAAAACCCCTACATATACTCTGAATGACAATTTAGCCACAAATTGAAGTCAACAAACAAGTGATTTTCCATTCCACGTCAACATTGTGTTTGCATTCTTACCTTTAAATAATAAACCAACAGCTCGTTGAGTGCAGGGTCTGCATTCAGGTTTACCAAATAACACTTGTCATCCCCCACCTTGATACCTGAAGACTCTAGTGATATTCCCATGCTCTCTAGCTGTCTTTGCCTCTCCTGCAAACAAAAATAGGTTAATCTTGTCTGCTGCAATATGTAGAGACAAATACACTAAGTGAAGAGTACCTAAAGCTGAAGATTAGCACACATTTTATACATTGCTACAAGAAACAGCATCACATATTAGATGCAAGAAAAGAATGTAAGATAGTCATCAATAGCCAGTTGATTTACTTTTAATAGAATTTATTTTTATAGACTGAAATCACACCTAAACCTCAAACACCTACTTATCCAAAATAAAGCTTGCTTATTTTGCTTATAATATATTTTTAATATATTTAATAATATTTTAAGATATAACATTACATTACCACTAGTGAATGCATATACATATTTTCCTCTTGTAATTAAGATGACACTAAAAGCAACAGAAAGCATAAGCAACTGCCTCAAATTTTGATGCTTTTGAAATGTTAATTTTATAGTGACTACACAGAAAACACGCTCAGGATCACATTATGGTCTTATAACTAAAAAAGCACCCCAAATGTATTTTGCTGTTTTGTTTTTAAAAGCCAAATATGAGCTTTTATTAATTATACAAGTGACACAAATATATTTATTCTAATGAAACTCAGACCATAAAAATGTAAGGTATGGGGATGAGCCAAAAAATCCAGAGGAATCCAGTGGGTGGAGAAGACAGCACAGTTCACTGAAGCTCGTGGAATTCAGCTAGCTTGCCTTTCCTATTTCAGATTTCTGAATTACCTGTGCAATTTCTTCTGTTTTCCTTAGTTTTTCTTCCCAGCTGACAGTTAGCTCTTTTATTAGTTTTTCAGATTCTTCCAATTTTTCCTTCAGTTCTGGAGCTTTCATGGCCTAAGAGACAGAATTGGTAAAGCAGTAAGCCTACTCTTCACTTTGCCCCAGCTGCCTGTACAAGGAAGCTGCACAGACCAACAGAATATCAAACACAGCAAATACAAATTTCAGCTTTCACCCTAGTTTATTTATGGCAGAAGATGAAAAATAGGTCATCTGGCAAAGGAAGAAAGTAAAATCAGCCAGTAATTGGTCCAGATCTGAAACTGTTGGAGGTTTATATAGCTCCATAGAAGCTACTAGAGTAACATTATCTAAGAAAATGCCAGGGCATGGTCACTCAGGCTTTAGTGTCTGCATAAAATATCCAGTATTTAATAGCTCTTGAGTCTTAGTTGTTTAAGAATCAACTCTACTACCCATCTTGCTACAGTTATTTCAAATACAGCTCCTCCTGATATTTAGCCTTTCATTCTACCCCGATTTTTTAGGCGTCCTTAAAGTTTCATTAAATCCTTCAGACTTAATATTGCTAACTACACTCAAAGGCAGGCACGCACTAGAGTTAACAGAGGCTTCCCATTTCACAACAGGAAGCAGAAATGAGGGACTTGAAGATTTGCAGTCATCAGGAACCATTCACCAGCCTGGCCTATAACTGTTTTGAACAGAAGGTGTAAGGGATGAGAGAAAAGAACAAATACAAAAAACTCTGGACAACTTCCTACTTTCCTACTGACTGTGTTTAATCACAGCCTGACAATTTACCAGGTGCCAATAACTAAGCACAGATTACAAAAATCTGTTGTGATTTCAATTATGGCTAGAGTACAAATACAGATTCTTAATGAGGAAAAAAACTGAAAGGGTTCTTTCCAAGGTAGACTTTCTCATTTCCATCTGTAAGGCACAATTCATGTAACACTATTTCTTACATGAACGTCAAGTTTAATTACCACACACATTTACACTGAGATAAGCTTCAGGGCCAGGGCTTGTTTGTTTTTCGTTTGTGTGTTTTGGGAGTGGGAGACTGACTAATATTCTGTGTTTTGCCTCAAAAATATAGTCCTACAGTACAATGGCTAATTTCCTCAAACATCAAAAATATTCCTACTCTAATACCTTACCCTCCAAATAGGGTACATTTAAGATTAGCAGAAATAACTGTTAGGTATTTATCCATAAGGCCCATTGCTGATGGTTTCAGTATTGCAGTTCTGTCCATTCTTAATTGACTTTCACAGACATAAAGGACAGAAACATTCCACATATTTTTAGGTCCAATACCAAATACACAGTTTTTCACACTTCTCCATTTGACATTATATACTCTACCAATTCGGGGTGAAGCTTTCATCAATAGCTCTATGTTAGAAAATTGGATTACAAGTCTTATCTGTGCTGTATCATTTAATGATTGACATAAAATTCTTATGGAACAGCCTGTTCTATATAACATCTACACAATGCTGTCATGACTTAAAAGATATTAAAAATGAGGAAATATTAGGTTGGATCCATCTCAGGAAAGAAAGTTAATTATTTGAAAATAATATAATTCTCTTTTCCTCATTTTTGTAAGACTTAAATATCAAGCTAATCTTTCAAAAGTCTATAACATTTCTTCAAATAACTCCATCTATACCGTACTGTGAATAGCTACCTCAGCTTGCGAGAGCTGTTCTTTCAGTTTTTCCACTTCTTCACGTAATTCTCTGATGACCCTGGCATTTGGATCTTCATTCACCACAGCATGATTAACTATCCTCTTGGCTCTGTCTGCATATCTTAGAGTAGAGAGCGTTTCTTCGTAATTGTCCGCGGCTGGACTAATTGTGGCTATCATAGCAGTTTGGCTGTTTCCTCCCAAGTTGTCCTGTAGGACACATTCACAGCACCACAGCAAGTTGAAGGATTTAAAAAAAAAAAAAAAAAAAAAAAAAAAAAAAAACACACCACCACCACCACACACAAACAACAAACAAAAAACCCACCCACATTCTGTAATTATAAAATGTCTTTACAAACACATTTTAAATGCAAAGCTTATTATTTAGATACTGAAATATGCTGATTATTTCTCATCCAAATACGATCCATAAACTTCTCCAAAAAACTCCACCAGCTTGGATTCCATTATAACTTAAAATAGGCCAATTATGAGTGTATACAGAATTACCATTGTCTACATTAAGTCTGCAAATTACTTGGAACAACTTGTAGATAAGAGCACCTTAGTTGTTACCACCCTCCCCAAACCACAAACTCCAAAGCTGACAGCTTGTGAACAGGGTGAACAGAGCATTAATTACCTTGAGAAGCCAAGTGAGTACAGAGTCTCTGTAAGGCACAAACTTGCTTTTCCCCTTGCCTGCTGCTTGGTCAGCAAGTGAGGATATAACCAACCCCAGTGTCGAGAGTGATCTATAAAGGCAACATAGCAGAACACCTTTGAGCATATTTTCCAAGTGTGGATTTAATAAACTACGGAGGAGAGGGAGTTGCTACAGTTCAATTTGTGCTCTCCAGACATTCACACTGAGTTTTTAAAATATCATAGAACAACTGAATATCTATGAAAGTTACATATGTGGAACAGAAACATATTTAAAATATCTCATCTCATCAGTGAGGCCAAGTCCCAGGAAAATTAAGTTAAAAAATTCAAGTATTTAAAAAAAAAAGTGTTAAAAGGCCGTAGCTGTCTGTTTCAGTACAGGGAGAGTTACTGCCTTAGATTAAGCATCTGCTGTTTCCCAGAGACTAGAAATCTTTCCATCTTGGACTCTCTGCCCCATGACATTATTACAAGTCAGTGTTGGCAGCACAACAAAAAATATCCTGTCTCTATGAAGAATGTTTTAAGAACACTGGCTTAACAACAGACTAAAACCAAACAATTCCCTATTCATAAGGAGGCAATCTTAAGACAAAACCAGCTATGGCCCAGCAGAACTAGTCTGCCCTGCTGGAGAAGTAACCAAGCTGCCAGCACATGACAGTGAAGGACTTCTCATCACAAGAGCCTAATTGAGAAGTCTTTTGACAAACAGGTTGATCTAAAAATGAGATGGTGCTTCACTAGTTTTTGGGACAAAAAGCAAAGACCAAACAGCACCCATGTTATGAAAATCTTGCATGAAAAAAAAAAAAAAAAAAAAAAGAGCAGGTGAAGAAGGTCCTAAATTACTTAGCAGACATCCCAAATGACACTACAACAGTGAGGAGAATAAGTAAATTAGAACTTGTACCACTTCTACCTAAAAAGAAGGTGTGATTGTACAAGCAATCTTTGCAAGACATCTATTTATTATATATTCCAACTGCTATACAACCCAGGGTAAACTATAAACAGCAGTGGAGATCTTGAGGTGAATACGTTTAAGACAATGAGCTGGTCCAGGATCCTGAGAACGTGTAAATCAGAAGATCCACATCAGTAAAGAGGTAATGAACAGATGCCTAAAGGGTCCTAAAACAGACAGTGCCAGAGGCCCAAGAGCATACTGGCCCCTCGTGCTAAGGCTCAATTATCCGGTGAATTCCTATAACCATCAAGGAGAACTTTAGTAGGGTTGCAAGTAAATCTTTGGATGTAATTTTTCCCACCCGATCCTTTTGGGTTTTTCCTCTCAAAGGATCAAGACAGCAGCATGTTGATTGTGGAAGAAGAAGCAGTGGGTGCTACAGGCTGCTCCATAGCAGCCTCCCACAGCACAGCTCAAAAGCACTGGTAGCACAGGCCCAGCAGAGCCTGCCTTAAAGAAACATCAGGTCAGAAAATCACTCTGCCCTATTTTCCTCTTTCTCTTTTGAAATGAGGAGAAATGTGAAAACCAAAGGCAAAACTGGGGGAAAGGAGAAGAACAAGGACTTTTTCACACTCTGGGTGGGGGATGGAAAAAAAAAAAAAAAGGGGGGGGGGGTTTACAAAAGGTCTGTCACAAACTGTTTCACAACAGGTCTGTTACATCAATTCCAGCTATAGACACATTATTTTAATAAGTGAGCAATTATCACTTTATTACAGGATTAAGAGATGTGATAATATTTCTGCTTCTTATAAATACAGATTTATTTTAAGACTAATTGTTACCATAGGCAATGAAAACAGAACTGCAGTCTTTTATTCTTGAGATTGCATAAAACAAAGCTGCCGTTTAAAGACTGTAAGAAAAGTACTAAAAGAATCATCAGCAACAAAATAATTACAGGACTCGGCGGCTGCCTTACTTCTTGCTAACCGCTGCGGAGACCTGTCATTACGTTGATCCCATCTCACGACGCTTACAGAAGCCATCAGCTGAAGAGCCACAGCCAAGAGCACCCAACAGACTGAGGCAGTTCGAAAACCAGAGTGGGTTTGTGCAGTGCAGGCCAAGGAGGAGTCCTATTTCTTTCTGCAAACTTCCCATTTTCCCTATCCCTTCGGTGTGACCAGGCTCTCCCTTGCTGTGGTGCAGCTGGAAGCTGATGCGCTGCCAGCGCAGGCCTGAGGTGAGGCGCGATCCCTCACCTCAGGGGAGGGCTCCTGTCCCTAAATGACACACATTCAAGCTACTTCTGTAATATCTCCATCTGCACTTTAATAAGCAGAACCTTTTTTTCATTAGTTAACATTGAACATAAAAAAAATTCCCTACAATCATTTTGGAGCCAATTCCTCTCTCGTTTTTAAAGGTTTCTTTTCTCATTCAAATGACAGATGACATTTACTAACCAGAATTAAAACCACAGACTGTTTATAGAAAACACCTTCCTAGCTGCTAAATGACACTTTTTTTTTATTCTGCTTCCTCCTGCTCCTGTACTCTAGAAATTCTTTGATGACGCTGCAAAGCGCTGGGAGACACCTGCACTTCGAGGCTCATTGAGGAGCTAACGCATCCCAGGGGAGCAATGAGCACATCCAGCTTCCGCAGGAGTTATGGCAAGCCTCCTAAGGACTGCAGAAACGAAGCGAGCAGACACCCCGCACCTCCCTCGTAATCTAAGGGCACCACGTGCCAGCTCATAGGCAAAACAGAAGTAATCTTTGGATTACAACTTTACGGAACTATTGATATAAGTCACATAACTATCTAACTTGCAGTAAATCGTCATCACTGATGGCCCGTCTGCATCACACTGTCCCAAGCCACCTGAAGCTGGGACTGAGAAGGAGGTAACATGGTCCCTGCCTGCTTTCACACAGCAACAAGGGGCAAAGGAACCTGCAGGGCCTGGTTGAACATTGCACTACACGGCGTTGGTAGGCGCAGCTGAAACGTGTGCTCCCTTTCATATAAATACAGGAACAGCTACGGTATTGCCACATTCTTCTTCAGGGCAATAAAGCGTCGAATGAACAGCAAATTTGCCAGGTTAATTCCAGCAACTCCATTTTTGATCTCATAAAATTATCCAGCACATGCTAACACAACCCAAGATGTCGCTTATTTAACATATATGTGTGCGTATGTGTGTGTGTGTATTCACATGTCAGCTCAATATATAGCAAGATAGACAGCTTCAGTATAAGAGGCTACCAGTAAAAGACTTTTAATTTGTTAGTATCTGTTGTAAGAGTTGACATTTGAATTCTTTCTCAAGAATCAGAAAGAAACACTTAGCTTCACTTTTGCTTATGTGCAAGACAAGTACAGTTCCTGGTCAACCTGTTTTGAATTTGACTAGTAACCTGGAGGGAAAGATAACTGAATCATATCGTTTCATGATACATGGACTCCACCAGCCTGGCTACCAGTATGACACAGTAAACACATAATAAATTAGAGGTTATGCTATAAAGAACAAATATGTTCAAAATTCTAAAAATAGTAACTTAAAATAATTTTTAGCATGAGTGCTGTTCAAACACACTTCTTGCTGACACTGTTAACTGAGAATAACAGGAAGTTTTGTAACATTTCAAAATTAAATTGAAAAGCAGTAGCTTTTAATCTTATAGTTTAAGTACACTAATTTTCCTGGGAAAAAATGAATTAAGACAGTATTAATATTGTACTAAATTCTTGCTTTTGGGGAATAACACAGTAATTACGGTAAAAGAGTGCCTTGAAACTTGTTATTGCTTGAATGCAAATGCCCAAGGCAATGTTAAACTTACAAAGCTTCATTCTAGTCTTTTTTTTTTTTTTTTTTTTTTTTTTTGAAAAGATGTGAATTATACTCTTACACATTTTAATACATGTTGGAACAAAGCCATTCAACTCTGCAACTTCACATTCTTCCTTGGGCATACGATGAGACAAATACATGAGCCTGAGGAGAGGGTGTATAAATGAATCACAAAAAGTATATGCTTAATTAAAAAGTGTTGCTGTCACTTTTTCCAGATAAAATTCATGTAGCCCTCATCTGAGTCAAGTATGAATCAGGGTCCCCGCACCAATGAAAACACATGGTGTTTAAGCAAAGAGCAATTGAAAAAAGACATATTTAACCGGTTTCGACTAGGCATGTTGTTTGAACCAACCTGTGACAAGCACACCAAGGCAGGAGACCAACGAAACAACAGCCATCCTTACAAGATTAGGCTCTGCAATCAGCATATGACAATGCCTTACTTGTTAATGTTGCTGCCTTCCTTCAGACGCTCTCCCGCAGCTCCTGTTTTGGACACTCTCTCACTGCCAGCCAAATCCACCAGGCTAACCTTGCTGACCTTCTCTCCGGAATTCTGCACAGTTGAAACATGGGAGGAAAACAGCAAAGAATGTGAACACACAAAAAAAACTCTACACTAATAGATCTGATTTTAGCAACATTAAACACTGCTCTTCGTAATACTAGGAGTTACAGTACAACATTATACACATCAGCAGGAATAAACAGCAATTTTAAAAAGCTCTTTAAGAGTCTCTCATTTCTTTTATTCTACACTAACAAAACAGAATCAGCACTGTCATAAGTTTGATAACTTTACTGGCACAGCAGACCATTAAAGCATGCTAACTCCAACAACAATTAACACCTAAGAGAGGTTTCACAGTGGCAGAATAATCTTATAAAGTGATCCAACTTTTTTGCTTTATCTGGTTTGTCTCCTCATTCTTTCCGTGTTCTCTCAATCTTATATTCTTGCCAACATACTACTACTATTGCTGGGCCCCATGACATTAAAGTGTAGCTGCCTCCTAAGCAAATCACATATGCACACCAAAGAAAAAGCAGTGAGTTATGTTAAAGACTTGAGAAAGGGGAAGAAAGTCAAAGCAGCAAGCATTTTCTCTTCCACTACAGATCAACTTAAAGATATTGTAATATCACATGGCAAATCATCTCCGTGAGATATGGTGACCCTTAAAAAAGTTGGGGGGCTTCGAAGTTGAGGCAGGTTCAGTTTTAAAACAGTAGATGTTTGTGTCCTTAAAGCTTTAACCCCCATGAAGTGATACCAGTGATACATCTACCAGAGCATGTGCTGGGGCAGCAATGCAAAGAGTGAGTTTTTTAACTGATCATTATTCAAATTGAAAACATTCAGTGTCCAATTGGAGGAGAGAGAAAGAATCCACCTTAACTCCATAAATGAGTCAACAGAAATACATACACCGGACTGCAGGTCATACAGTGTCTGAGTCACTATAATATTGAACACAGCATGAGAGCGACTGCTTTCTTCATTCATGTTGGTTGCAGCAACCGTTCGAGATTTGTTTCCCTCTGACATCAGTGACTCAATATCCTACAGCAAAAAAAGAATAAAAGGTAATGCTAGGATAAAAGCAAGTGCTGTGCTTGCTGACCAAAATTCCCATCTAGATGGAACGCTATGTATGTATGGGAGAGAGGAAAGAGGGAAGGCAGAAGTAACAAGAAACGTCTCTGCGCGTTTTGAGATGCACAGGTACGAGGAGTATGTAGTTTCACCCAATGAGCTTAAGTTACACCAGCATAGTGAGTGCTGTACTTAAAAGCCCAGGAACAACATGCAATGCACATTCTTCTGACCTGCTGCTGAAACACGTTAGTAACATCCACGTTACAAATCATATTTGTTTAAAACTCATAATCAAGTCAAGACAGCTCCACTTATATAAATGAACACAATGCGTCTCTTAAGCAAACTGCACTAATACCTTGTTCACTTAATTGGCTCTAAGGGCTACCTCAGCTGGAGGCTCTGCCTTTCCATACATGTAAGAGCAAAGATGCTTAAGCTAAATCTGATACATGTGCTTGCTGAGTCTTGCCAGACAGTTTACAGAAGTCAGCAGCCAGAAGCTAGCCATCAACAAAATATCTTAAATCTGAATAAATTGGATATGCTTTCAAAGTACATAATTCACCTGAGGTGTGAAAGCAGTTTACAGCTCATAGTATGCACAGATGTTTCAGGAAAATAAAACTGCCCATGAAGAAAAAAGCAATCCACATATGAACCCATATAGCACAGCATTTTTAGACCAACATTTCCTGAAGTAGCTTCATCAACAAGAAGCGTCTAAGCAATTCACAAAAGAGTCCTGCTTTAATTATTTTCCAGTGCAGCTACAGTAGTTCATTGGCTTCTACAACATCAATACATATTTAAAGAAATCAGGAACCCAAGTGGGCTCATATGGTTGTATGAATTAAAATATGAATGATACAAGCTATATTATACATTCTCATACAATTAATATCTGCAAAAAAACAGGTTGTAGTCAACAGAAAAAATAATTATCCATGCTGGAATACATGCTATAAGACTTAATAATTTTGTTTAAAAGCCTCCGATTTCCTGTGTATTTTGTGCTTTGTATGTAGCATATAAATCAAAAAATTCAAAATAAAGACATGCCACTGCTATTTTTTTTAATCAATATAAAACAGATTCTGATGCTGTTAGATGAAATAATCTTAAACATTAGAGGAGATCTTTGTGAAATATCTGGGTAGATACTAGTTTGTCATAAGATTGTCATTGTTTATGTACACAGAAGTTATTTATTACTTGTCACCAGTTTCTATTTACCTCGAAGTTTGTAACAGCCAGCTGAGACAAGCCATCTACATACGGTCCCAGCACTTTGTGCTCTCGAACCTTAAGGGACTGCCGACTCCTATGGAATAAAACAGATTTTAGGCACAAACCACTAGAGTGAGCTTTATTTATTAAAAAACAAAGATAATTTAAAATGACAAAGTACTATCTGCACAGCAGAAGTCAACATGCTTTGTCTTTAAATTGAAATAACAAGAGGAAAAAGGCTTTCAGGAAAAACAAAACTGATAAAACAAATTAATCTAACAGGTTTCAGTCAATGTAGGTTTTTTTTTTTTTTTTTTTTTTTTTTTTTTTTTTTTTTTAAATTTCCCAAATTGTCATCGAACCAAGTCTACTTGGCAGGTAGACTTATTGACAAAGAAGGAAACCAAAACTCCTCCAAAAATTTGCTCAAGCTTCTCTTCTTCATATGTTTTCCACACCTTATTGAAATACATTATGTCTAAAATCCACTCGCAAACTAACCTGCATAGGTCTGCACATGGCATAATGATGCTCAGGAATCAAAATATACACCACATTTCACTACTAAAACAACTCACCCTTTTGGATCAAGCAGATCTCTAACCTTCTCATTGTAGATTTCCATATAGGACACTTCAACTTTAAAAGTATGAGATTCATTTTCTTCCACAGAGATTCTCTGAAATAAAGCACAACAGAGCCGTGGGATCAGACCCAGCTGCTCTGCATTGCCCATCATTGAAAAGGATTTTCCTGAACCTAAGGGAAAAAGGAAAAGAAAATGCTTGAGAATGCAGTTTTGGGGTTACTCATTTGTTCATGAGGCACATTTTGAATCCTCTTTATACTCCTCCAGAAGCACATATCAGAATAAAGCAATATTATCAGATGCAGGCTTAAAAAAAAAAAAAAAGAAAGAAAAAAGGGAAGTAGAGAAAGAGAGAAATAAACATAAACCCCTTCAGCAGCGCATTATTTGCCATCCTCTTTAACACAAAATGAGTCTTGAGTATGAGCTACTTTGACGCTTAGAAAGCAGCTCCAAAACGTAGCAAACATGAGCACGTTTAAAAGTTGTGTCACGAACATTATAGTCCCTGGCTTTGCTGAGCTCACTGTGCTTATGCAAAGCACCAATTTGCAAAACAGTGAAGTAAATATAAATCACTACAATAAAATGGAAAACTGCATCCTAGTTAACACTGAGGTTTAGCTTTATGATATTTCTAAAATATTTTTGACATTACCAGGTTTTATGTTTATGTTCTACTCTCTCCATTTATCACATGAAACTATCTCACCTGTCTGTCCATAGGCAAATATACAAGCATTATATCCCTGAAAGGCCTTTTCAAGAATTCCTTCTCCAAGGCACTTGAACACCACTTCTTGACCTACAAAATAATATTTTTAAAAATTAATTTAAAATAATAAAACAGGTTGTATTTCACTGAAAGTAAGAAAATTAATTCAAAAATTATTTTTACTGTTCATATTAAGGATCAAATGATTTCACATGCAACTAAATGACTAAATTCAATCTGGCTGCCTAAAACTAGTGTAATAAGTTGCGTGTTTAAGTCTACTGATCATTTTCCTGTGAAGTAAATACTTCTTCAGATATTGGTGGTTTAAGTTGCATACTTAGTAAACAATGTAGATGCCTGGATTTTATATTATTTAAGGGGAAATTTTGCAAAAAAAAAAAAAATATTCTTTAATCAGGCTAACCTGATTGCAGAAAAACATTAGTGAGCTGGATATTACAGCTACAACTCTTATGCTAGTCATGGTACCAACTTTTCTCTTAGGAACTGGCAGAGTTTCACTGAAAGCCCATTATTTAGGCCTGTGCCATGGTGTTGCTGCAAGCAAGACAAAAGCATTCTGAAGACAACAAAGGAAGGAAATGCAGGTTATGAGGCGGAGAGATTTCAAAACAGATTTGATTAAGTGCATATCCTGACAAACCCATAGCCTGAAACATCAGCTACACAACTCCATAGTCTGAAAATCTTCTCAACTTCTAGATATAGAATATGAAAATCGGCAGAAGAGTTTTAATCAGGATTTGCACAGCACAGACAAGGTCAAGGGTTGCCCGTTTTGGGCTCTGACCTGGGAGTTTTGCCATCTGCGCATACGCTCCAAACAAGAACTGTGCTAAAGGCCATATGCATATCTATTCTGGTGCTTGATTTTAAGCTTAAATGCACTGCCTGGTAACTCTGTGAAGCCACCTCACCTGCTTATCTCTTCTACAGACCATGACTCATCGTTTCAGCTGTACTGAAATATTCATCAGTTACACAAAATTATTTTGCATCACAGGGGTGTTAATGATTGCCACAGTTCTCAAAAGGGAACGTACTTACTGGAATCAAAAACCTGACTAGTTGTATGCTTAGACATTGCATGAGAATATTTACACTCTGAGTAATTGGTAATCCATAAAACGCTTGAGGGACAATCTGTACAATGACTGTGGAATGATATATACAGGTAAACAGAACTAAAAATTTCATATATTATGCTTATTTCCTTTAATTTCTCTTTTGCTGTAAATGAAAATCTGCTACAGCAAAGATTATCCTTGTATAACTTCCAAATTTGATTTCTGAAATTCCAAAAGGTTACTGTTTTTCTTGGATTAGCAGAGTTCAAGTTAACAGTTCAGAAACACTGAACAGAAGAATCAAAAACTGAGAAGATTGCTGTACTGTTAAGAAATTCCATCTCCACTCTAGTATTTTTTCATTCGATTTATGATTACTCAATCATAATATATATGTTGAGTGATGCATTGTCTGACAATAATTATCCTGTCCACCTGAAATCATGTTCTGGCTTATCAGTAGGCAGTAGCTTGAAATAAATCAAAAACTTCCATGTAGCCATGCAAGAAACTTCTCATAAATTTGTCACAAATGCTTTTAGTAACTAAGGCAACCCAGAAATAATCTTGCTCAAAATTCATGCTTTTTTCTTCCCATACTTATTGCTATGAAAATACAGATGAAAACAGACTCTTCGTGCCTGTAAAATCTGCTTCATTTTAAAGCTTAGTTTACGCTTGACATATCTTTACATAATTCTCTCTACAATAAAAAAGATGTTCTTTCTCAGATACTATGAAACTATGAAAACAGATATAGAAAACATTAACTATTAAAAATTGAAGAAATACATCAATGAAAGAGTTCAATAAGAATGTGCAGTGTACAAGCTTGCTTTCCAGCCTACTCCCAAGGGCACATTTTGAAGTTACCAAAGCAGCAGGGACCCACTTCTCTGGCTGAGCTAGAATGCAAAAATCAAACAAAGACTGAAGCTGATTATTATAATTAAAATAGGAAAAAAAAAATCCACAGAATTCTGCAGAGGTTGTGAAAGGAAAATAAAATTATTTGTCAGAAGAGGAAAAACAGTATTACCTATTTTTGACCAATAATACAGAGGGCAGGGGAAGAGACCAAGAAGTTATAAAATTGTACATGGTCACAATAACCATAAGATAACCTACAGAATCCTTTATGGATTAATGCAGGGGAAGGAACCCAGTCCGAATCTCAAAGGCCACCTGAATGTTTTGCAGAAGAGATTTAATTTTCAAACAATTAAAAGGCATTCAGATGGTGAATTCTAAATTATATTTTTAGAAGATATTTTTATGAGCTATACAAACACAGATGAATAGGTCATTAAAGAATAATCTTTAGCCTAAGCAGTTGAATTATCATGGAATAAAATAAGGTGTTTTTAAACGCACTCATAAAAACACAAGAATTCAAATTTCAAATAGTGGGTATTTTCTTGTTTTGCTTGTGCGGTACACAGTTGAGGTCAACTGTTGTTATAATCCAGGAAATTTGGAGAGATCTTTCATGAAAAAGCTTCACTTCTTCCCGCAGGCATTTCATTAATGCTTTTTGTGCAAACTGATAACAAAATTTGTATTATATAGGTACATGCACTTACAGTCCGTTGTCTACATTATTACACTTTGGTTGTGCTACGTAATCTTATTCTGTCACAGTTAATATTTTTGCTTGTTTACAGGAAATTTCTTCCACTGATATCTAGCTTTTCTTTTAAAAGAGGAGAGCAAGAGTACTAACACATCTTTAAGCTAATTTACCAATACAGAGAAACATCTTTTTTCCTGACTCTTAGTTCCCCTCCATCTGCCCGTATTCTCATCAAAACATGGATTCCCAATCCTGCAGCTGGTTAAAACCACAGGGAGCCTCTTGCAAAGGCACCCAAAGGTTGAACATCAAAATACCTGGTTCCCTCTTCTGCCTGCCAAGAAACCCACGGGCAGGGCTGCGGTGCTGGAGGCTGGCACAGCAGCTGGCAAAAGCAGATCCAAGAGAGCACGGGAGCTGCCAAGCCCTCCCGCTCCGGCATCTCCTGCCTGCCCATCCCTTAGGCCAGAGTGGAGAAAAGTCTGGTGAGTTTTTCCTCTGCAGACCAACCCAATCCAGTCTAAACAATCCCGTTTCAAGACCAAAAGCTTCCTGTCCCTTGAGGAATATGGCTTAAACTGGAAGCATTTTCTGAAGGAGTTGCTGTATGCTCTAGAGCTTCGGTTCCAGCACATCCTGTAGTTCAGCTAACACAGCGTGGGGGGAAGCCCTTCTGTTAAGGAGCTTTTAGGGATGCTCTGGTGATGAGAACCTGGTAAAACATTGCCCATTCAGTTCTGAACGCGTACAGGAAATCAGTGTCAAGACAATATGGAAACCTTCTTTTCTAGACAGCTAGAAAACACTAGAAACAACTAGAAAACACACTTTTACCAGACAACTATAACTACCTTCATTTCCTTAAGCCATTACCTGTGCCTTTTGGCAAATATAACTAAAAGTCTCTTGCCAACTACAGAAAAATCTAAGTAAGATCAATAATTAATTCTTAATCTGTTAGAAGGCCACTTCCAGTACAAGACTGGCCCAATCTTTCTGTCAGCTCTTTGGACTGCACTTCTAACACGTTTAGTGCTTTGTCACACTATGACATTCTTCCATAAAACCAAATTGAGGTGAAGAACATTTCTTCTTTCACAATAACCTTATTAAGCTACTGAAGCTTTCAGCCTTCTAAATGGTTACAGTGCTTTGTTATGTGAAATTTAAAGAAAACTAATATCTCCTCAGAATTTCATTCTAACACACAGGAACCTGTAAGACGAAGCTTATGCATAAACTGTATATATTCTCATACTTATGCAT
>VZSV01000021.1:3560908-3588565 GCA_013398735.1 Nothocercus julius
AAAAAAAAAAGGACACTTTCAAACAAAATACCATTTTTAAAAGGCAGTTAATATTTACAACCTTTCATCAGCTATGCTTATTTAATGGCAAACCAAGTTTAATTCAAGTTGTACTGAAGGAAAAATTAATTGTGGTGTGGTTCTCAGAAGTCTAGTGTTTCTGTACTACCAACACTGGGCAATCTGAAATAAGAGCTATTAGTTAAGGCCTCTAATATCACAGATTCTCTCAGCCAGGTTAGGACAACCCACTACAGTTCCTTGACCCTCTCTCCTTAAATGACAGCAATACGTAGAGCCAATTAACAGGTAGTTACAAACAGCACTGAAAATTCTATCTGGCTAAAAGTAACTTCATTTATGGGTAAATCTCTAGTCTAGATGATGTTTAGGGCTAAAAACACAAACACAGAAAACAAAGCAAACATTTTAGCAAATCATATCATGGAAAATTCTGCCTATGTTGCACAGCTCTGAATATTTCCAGCCTTGCTCCTGAAGTCTAACAAGAAACCTCCTCACAAAGTAGTCACAGTGCCACATACCAGAAAACTTGTGGATCTCACTGTTAATCCAGATTACGAGGTTGCCATTCAGAGCCCTTATTTCCTGTCAGGAATTATTGCTTCCTCTGACCTGCTGGATCCTTGCAAAATACACCAGGCTCCTACCTGCTTCTCTTGACGGTTCCGGATCAGTTCAACATATACTTAGTTTAACATCAAGTACGCACATATGGAATTAGACTGGGGACCTATTATATATGTAGTTACTCTAGTAGATCTGAGAAGAGATTTTTTTTGGCTGGTCTAAAAGAATAGCCATGAGCAGCTGAGAAAGAATTACCTAAACTAAAACACCTGCCAGAACACACGAAACAGCTATATATTTTATGTACAATACACCATAAAATAGATTCTGAGGCTAATAGGAACTGCTATATTGTTTCTGTATTAGGTTTCATTTTTACAGACATACTAGCTCACATTTTAATAGGCAGGAATTCTCGACAGCAACAAATTACAGTACATTAGTTCAATGAACTAACAGTTAAAATAAAACTTGATCTGCTGAGATAAGAATTACCAAAAGTTCTGCTTTACAGATAACAGTTTTAAAAGTTTTTCAAACAACAGTTTTGAGACAAGTTTTAAAAAGAATATCTCTAAAATCAAGGAAGAGATACCTATGGTTCACCTTAACAAGACCTGAAGAACAACAACAAACTTCGCTTAGGAGTTCACATGGGCAAGTCGGGATTACAAACATGCAGACTGCCCTGCCACAAGTTAAAATCCGCTGTGAGGGTAGAAGCCTACAATTCTTTAAACAAATTGTGTAGTTAGTGTCCTTTTAAAATAGCTGATGGAAGAGTACTCAGCATATACCTTTCATATACAACTAAAGCTTACCCTAAAGTCAGCTGTTTGGCCTCGCAGAAACACAGATCTGGGAGTTTTCTGGCCAAATTTGATGCTGCTTAGGAAGTTTTTTTTAAAAAAAATTAAAAAAAAAAAAAATCAATGCAGGGATAAATGGCCACAGAAGGAGGTCAGTGGAAGGGATTTAAACACTTGAAACCTGCCTAGTAGCTCTTGTGGTTACTTATACCCTCTCTCAAACCTGGCCCAAACTAAAGGATTTATTTCCCTCCCTTTCTCCTTGTGCCACTTCACTCCAGCCTAAGAGGCTCTTGTTGTTGGGGATGCTTGTAAAAAGAATTCTTTGTTCTCTGCTCTGAGAATTTCTCCAGGTTCTCCCCTTCACCAGAACATCATGCTGTTATTTATCTCTAAGCTTTTCAAGGCTGGCAGGTATGTCCTCATAATGAACCTACTCCTGACTCATTCAAGTCCATGAAAAAATAAATGGTAGAAGCTGTTTTGCCTTCAACTCCCTGTCTATCAGGCAGCAATCATCCCCCTGCCAGCTTAAGTCAAACTCAGTTTGTCCTATAACCAAAAAACTCATTTTGTCCTATAACCAAATTTCCCCTTTTTCTCAAAAAAAAAAAAAAAAAAAAAATCTATTTCACTGGCCCATTTTCCCCCCGCCCCTTTCCAAGTAAGCTTGTACTTATACTCCTTGATTTCTTGGCTACATCTTTCAAAAGGAAATCATCAGAAAAGAGGCACAGTGAGGAGCATGGGATAACCAGCACCAACCCAGAGTTTTATAACCATTCCTGGCTTGGAGTGATGCAGCCACACACTGGTAAGAAACATTCTCAGTATACAGAGTAACCCTCCCTCTACTTGCTAATTAGTTGAAGGGAAAAAAAACAACAACCAGAAAAAAAAACTTTGAATTTAAACTATAAGCACTTCTTCAAACTTGAGAAAAAGTCATAGGAGAGGAGTCATAAGACAACATCAGTGAGAACAGAAAGTTCCAAACAAGAAGTTGCAATAAGAGATTAAAAAAACAAAAAGTTTCAGTGAAAAGCAAATGGGCTTTTGCATCTTGCATTCTCTAAGGCCAGAAATCAAGTAGTTCCCACAGCTTCTGATGCCAAAGCACTACTCACAAAGAGGCTTCATAGAAGAGCTTACTCTTCTGTGCTCTAGGCTGTCACTGCCTTTATAAGCAATTCCGTGCTGCAAGGACAGATGCAGAGGCCCCTTCTGCAGATACTTTCCTTCACACAAAGGTACCTTTCCTGTTTATGTTAGTGAGACTGCTAGATCGCTTCAGAACAGCAATGCATCTATTTCCCACTTTGGTGCTAAAAATAAAGCAACCCTGCACTTACTGTCCTACCAATAGCCTCTTTCTGTACCATCACCATTAAAAAAAGGCCCATGTTGTGCTTGCTACATATGGAATTATTGGAATATAAGCTAGGACCTAAGCATACAGCATTAGATTCTTACACCAACAATCCCCCTATCTTCAAATGCTAGAGAAAGTAACTTTCAGACTGCAATAGACTCTTGGAGCTTCCTGAACACGAATCCACAAGGGAAATTACTGCAATAAAATAAACCTTTGACTTACGAAAGAAAGACAATGATATCTCAGACTAACTTTTGTTTAAGACAAAGAAACAACTAGCACTTTTTCAGGATCAATCCTGCTCCTTTGGAGTCTGAGAAATGCTATTAAATTACCCACAGGATTAAGTATTCCCAAACAGGAATCTTCTTATTCAAGTGCGTGCTGGTAATGTTATAGACCAAACAGCAACTGAAGTGAAAAAATCAAACCAACATGTAGTTATGTGTGATAGCTTTGAAGATCCTGTAAGAAATGTGTATTTCCAGCAGAGAACAAATTTTGCTTTTGTTAACAGAAGATAAAACATAGAAGTACCCACATATGTCAATATATACTAGAATTCAGGTGCACGTTGTCTGCAGTGCCTGGTATTTTTATTATTATTTCTCCCATGCTGACCAATCAAATTTTTAAAATAATATGCTAGACATAACAGTTTATCTGCTGAGCTTATCAAGATGGTACATTTTGGTTTTATACAGACAGTGATGATTAATGGGGTAGACTAGTACTTGAGAATCCCACTGTATTCTGTGGAGAATTCCACTGTAATTTTGTGACATATATCAAGTTTGCACTTCAATCCCTATTGGTCAAAATGTCTTACTTCTCTCACTCACATTTATCCTAGAATAACGATGACCACTGAAGCACATTAAAACTTCAGAGAAGCACTTTTGAAATTTCAGAAACTAAATAATCACTAATAAAATGCTTGTTGAAGTGATTATCGTGCATACCTCTTATTTTAATAGCTTTCTTACACTTGAGGTTCATATGACTTACATTTACAAGCACTCTGGACTTAGCTGTTTCAAGTTTTATATATGCTTCTTAAACTGGGTAGCTATCATTACTGTTCATCAAAGTAAACATTGCTCTTGCCAGTGACAGCAAACTTATGCATCGACATTGAGCTTTTTTGGGTAGCAGGTGTCTAACATATTTATCTAGCTTCCTGATCAGGATCCTTTCCCTAATCTAGTGTCCAACCAAGATATCACAGTTTAGCTCAAAAACTGACAACATGTATATTTGTGTAGAAATTTAGTCTAAGCTGTGTAGAAATTTAGTCTAAGTGTAGAAATTTAGTCTAAGCTGTGAAAAGATTTAAGGCACTTGAATACTACAAATACATAAAAGGTGAGATCTTATCACTTCTATTTTCTTTTTTTTTGGCTGCAAAACAAAACAAAAAAATTAATGAGGAGTATCAGCTCATGAAAAAGCAAATGAACAAGTCAACAATTCAGTAACTCGTGACTGGAATAGATTTTTTTTTTTTTTCTCTCTTCTGCCAAATTCATTATGTTTTAGAATGTGAGAGCTCCAAGTCACAAGACAAATTCAAAACCACTCAAAAATCAGTGAAAACATTGTTTCGCTTTTATATGCAAGACTTGAAGTCCACATTTCTATCATATTTTTAGAAAGAAACAAGGAAACCAAGTTTCTTTTTCAGACAGGAACATTATCTGAATGGGTAAAACACCACATTTTCACTGGGGAGAGGTGGGAGCAAGAAGAGTTAAGAGATGCAGCAGCACTTTGGGGTCTGCTCAGACTGCATGCTCATGAAAAGTCTTCAGGTCTCAAGCCGAGAAGAATTCAATTACAGCTTCTGAAAGAAGTTAGACAAATCTAGTTGTGACTCTCATTCAAACGGTTTGGCCTGCAGCCCCACTGGATTCACCTGGAGGTTGGTTAAACCGAAAGAGAAACAAGTTTAACTGGTTCAAGGTGTTTCTCTGGTCTCTCTCCACACTGAAGAGCAGCTTAACCCCCAGGTGCACTCACTAGGTGCAGCTCCCACCCGCACACTTGAGGCACATCGGGGCAGGACCTGGGTAGCTACCAACCATCACCGCCTTCCTTTAAAGGAAATACAGATGTGTGGGCACAAAAGGAGCTGTGGGCTGTGCCTGGGGTCTGCCAGTCTGGCCTCGGAGCACTGCATTTGTTCTTCAGGACAAACACAGCCACTGAAGGATGGATTAAAGCAGAGCTGCTTTCCCAAAGAAACCTAATTCTGCTTGGGGAGGCAAGGAATATGGCAAAACCTATGGTCAAATGCAGCTTCCAAGATTTAGGATTTGATAACAGGACCTATAGAAGAGGGATGGGGACACATCAATGAATTTGTTGGACCAGTGATCTCAAACTTTAAGCTGATTAATACAGTCACCCTTGAAGATTTCTTAAAAGCCACAGACCTTCATAATATGGATATCTTAACTGAATACTTTTTTTTCCTCCTCAGCCTTCAAATGCAGTATATAAAGTTGTCCTGAACAAAGTAAGTTTCCTTTTAAAATATTAATATGTTATAAGAATACACAAATCACATTATGACATCCCCAGTAAACACTGGGATGACAATCCAGTCTGGAATCATCAGTGTGGGGAAGAAGTCAAAATTGATCACTCAATCGTATTATGATTGGGGACCATTCAGGCGTTTTATATTTAATAAATATTTTCCATTTAACTTAACATTTTCATATTTTCGTATTTTATATGACCTTTATATTTTATGATGTCATAATATTTATATGACCTGAATGATGGGAAACATCCAAAATATTCACAGCTTCCAAAGATTTTTCTCTCTTCTTTCATGCACAGAAACACAGGACAGTGAAAATACACTTCTATCACTAGCAGTGCTCACAAATGGTTTCTGGCAGAGTACTAAAATTCATCTCAAGTGACATGTGCTCCTCACAAAAGGCTCTTGAACGTAAAGAAAACAGAACACTAGCTTACGTGTAAAATCATCCTTCCCAAGCACTGTATTGGGCATCTTAAAGCTTGCATTTAAGCAGAAGAGCTACCACACAGATGACTGAAGACCTGTAGGAGTTAGAAGTCCACTTTTGTGAACAAGTCATCTGGGCATCACACCACAGAATTAAAACAACAAAAAGAACCCTCTCATCTATTCTCAAATTACTTACACTGACAGATGTAAAGAAAACAATTTACCTGCATATTTTGTGGTGTTTGATTCATCCATGGACCAGAAACAGTGATCAAAGGCAAACACCTGTAGAAACACATAAAAAAAAAATACACAAGGAACTCAGCTACAAGACGCACTTCTCCTAGAGCAGTACAAATCCATGACTGTTTAACAGTACATAGGCTCTGCCATTTTTACAAATCCTGAATCAGGAAGGGCTTCAATCAGCAGGAGCACATCTACAAATCTCAAGAATTACGCAGAGCTGCAATACTTACCTACATCCGATATCCTCAGTGCAAAAGACTGCTTAACAAAACACATTTTAATACCACCAAAGCACATGAGATAGCTACAAAGTGCACGTTTTAATCATGTTTTAACAATTTTCCCATTGTTTCCTCTTAAGGCTTCGCATGGCTTCTCCACATGGCCAGGGAGCACACGGCCATACTCTTTTCCTTTTTTAAAGGAAGCTTCTAGCACAGAGCTCCAGAGTAAAGCCAAACTCCCCAGGTGCTGCTCTCAGTTGTTCTGGGGGAAGAGACAAGCAGCAGAACAAAAAACCCAAGGTTGTTGCCAGGTGTTTTCGACATCTAACCTGCTTGCACTCAGACAGCGTAAAGATACCACCACCTGCTCTGAATACAGGGGACAGCGAGTGAGGAGGTAATCCTCGTTGCTTTGTTCGGAAATCTACTGCTTCTCCATTTCTAGCACGAGATTCAGGAACAGAGGTTGGGATGAACTGGGAAAGTCCTAACAGCCTAGATGGGAGGGACAGACAAGAGGAATCTTATTAGACACAACTCATGCCATAAAGCTTGTGACCTGTGGACACGTTGCCCCTACACGCCTGTAGCATGGAACTCAACATTTAATATCATTTGTCAGGAAAATAAGCATTACAAGCCGTACAACAGTACACACAGAATGGCAGTTAATCAGATATTTCATTAGTTGTAAGAGTGGAGTGGAATATGACGAGTCAACTAACTATAAGCCACATCACACCACTAGGTTCCTGTTTACACGCAATATTTTGGCCTTCCTCTCCCTCTTATTTGATGTTTTAAAAGCTAAATAAAGTATCTAAATTATCCTAGTCTAGAAATTATCTCCCTTTCAAGGAGTTTCAGGAGACAAGACATTATTTGCTGTCAGTTGACAGACATCAAATACTGCTATCAAAATTGCACATCACCTGTGGATTCCATCTTTTAAAACAGAGAATTTCATATTATTGAATCATGCCAATTTGTTTCATCTCTTGTATATGCACTTGGCTACCATAAAAATGAACAACATCTTTTAGAAGTACTTTCTCTCTTGTCCAGTATTGTACGGCTAATTTCACCTCTAGTCTGCTTTGAAAGAGTAAAGTTGCAAAAAATTAATTGGTTGAATTCTTAAAAACAAACAGACCCTTCACTCTCCAAAGCCTTCATTTACAAATTTGGCAATTTATACTATGAAACTGTATCTAAAACCAGAACATGTTAAATTTTATCTAGCACACTCAAATCACTCAATGTTAAGTTTTATTCTGGATAATCTACTTCTGAGGCATCTTACTGAAGAAAAACAAAACAAAAAACCCTTCTGCAGGGGGAAAAATACTGTTACTGAGTGTTTTTTTAAAAGCTGTAGTAAGGGTTTCTTCTTCCAACCATGAAGACCTACTCCTGTGAAGATCTCCTTGCTATAAATCAGTAGAGTTTGGCAAAAAAAAAAAAAAAAAAAAAACTTCCATCAACAGTAAATGAAACAGCACTCAAAGCAGTCAAAGTACAGATCTTGGTGAAAGAATTACTTAGACATCTGTACAAGAGAAACTCAAGTTTTACAACGACTGAACTTCTGATGCTTGAAGAAAAGACTAGATAAGCGTGTTAAGTGTTAAATAGTGTCAGATTACTTGCCTGAACTAAGGGTACAATACTGGATCTCAGCAGAGGAAGCTCAAAAACTACAAATAGCAGGTATAATTCTATTAGACAAACAAGCTGTCAGGAAGCCTGCTCTAATGAACAGATTTAATATCATTTCAGTCAAGGACTGCAGCTGGCTAGGAACAGATTGAGATTCCACATACTTGACAGAATTGCGGAGCTGTCACAGGGTCCTGTAAAACCACTTCATGTGTTGGTATGTGAACAAAGTTACCTTTTCTGCACATGTGAGCAGATTATAGTACGGACATTTAACTTTGCTGTTTAGATAATTTTTTATTTCCTCAAAACACATCTTAAGCTGCAGTGCATTTTCCATATTTTACCACGGCAGACTAACTATGGATTTCTCACGTATGACCTGGGGGAGCAAATTCTATTTATTTTCATTTAGGGATCCCAAGAGAAAACAAACAAACGCAAGCCCACCTTCATTACTGAAAATTTGCCTGGGCCAAGGTGTCGAGTTTGCCTGCTCTTCCATCAGCAGATCTCCCTAGCGAGACCAGCGATACAGGTCTATCTAGCGCAAGAGCCATAGGCTCTACTAGCTCAGAGCCAAACCCTCTGCAAGACTAAGCTTGAACCAAGGAAGATGATGTTCATTTCCATGCAGCTTTTGGGAATGCAGAACTTCAAGGATCACTGCTACTGCAACACTACTATACGATCTTATATATATATATTTTATAATCTACCTCTTCTTGAATTGTCAGTTACTTCAGAAGCACCACTAGAAGCAGCACAGTAATCCCTCTCTTTTCCTCAAGGAAACCCACAGCACACCAAACACAATGCTGAAGGAAGACCAGCATGCAGGCTGTGCTTATTCCATAGAAGTGAAATGAGTACAGAAATTTCCTTTGAGGGCAGGGCTCAAGACACTCACAACTATCACCAAGTGAACGACTCAGTTTTGTCACCAAACAGCAAGCAGAATGCAGTAAATACTTCACCTGCTCTTCAGACCTTCACACACATGGGGAACCTTTTTAATTCCTCTGGAGCACTGGCCGTCTAGCTTCATATCTAAGGAATTCTCTCTCCCATTACTAACAACACTAACTTTCACAGCCCATGAAATACTGTGTCTACTCTCACCTTACACTTCCCCCTGTGGAAATTTTCCTCATAGGACTTGGTAACAACACCTAACCTGTCTGTGATCAAAATGCAAAAAGATAAACTGCAAAACAAAATCCAACAGTAGGGATTGAATTTAGGTTTGTCCCCCAACCTACCGGATGCTGCTCTTGCCCCATGAAACAACACACTATCTGCAGGGGATCAAGCAAGCCAGTTCAGAAAGGGTACTCAGCTACATAGGCTCTTGTTTAATGACAAACAGCGCACACAGAAGCATGGCAGGTCAATTAAATTTACAGACCTCTGCCTTTTTGCCTTAGTTAAGGCAGAATATCATGACAGGATTATTCAATAATTCTTAAGAATTTAAAAACTGATCTTGTAAAGAGATATTTCAAACTAAAATACATGCCTGCAGTCAAATGCTTCATCATAGGAAAATAATTACTTGCGTTTTAAAAAGGTAAAAATAAGGGTTATTTTAAAAGTTCCAAAATGATTATGCAACAGGAAGACAACAATTCTGCTGTCTTAACCTTTAGAATATGTAAATATAGGATTTCATAATGTGTTTCATATTGAACATAAAAAGCCACGACAAGGATTTGGTCTATTTACAATATCCGTTGGGGAAAATTTCCACATCCTTCTCTAAGAGAAGAAGGTAACGAGATTACTTCTAAAAACCACCAGCTAGGCAAACAAGTGGAAACTGCTGGGGCATGCACAAGCTGCGTAACACATACAGCAGCTGCAGTAAAATTGCCTTTTCTATTCAAAGAATAGAAACAGCAGGCAAAACTTTAAAAACTACTTTGATCCATGAGGTCAATACAGCAATTTTGAAAACCCCAGCAACAATCTCATAAGAACCCAACTGAGGCCATTTTCAACACAACTCAAAACATTTTGAAACAAAACCAAAAACCAAAAAGCAAAGTCTGATAGAGTAAGAAATAAGGCATACAAAAGTAAGGAGGTTTGGTCCCAGTCAGGAAGGCTCTTCTGCAATTACTTTACCATAAGGCTTTCCATGGGAAATGCTTTTCAGAGAGAGTCCTAACTAAACAGTGACCATCTTAATCATCTTCTGTGTAGAAAGATGGACCAGTTGAGGTTTTGCTGAGCTTTCAGCACAGGGAAGCACTGGGTATGCGGTCCCGAGAAGAGCCCACAGCCACATTCATTGTGCAGACAGAAGCTGCGCTAGGACACAGACCAAGAAAAAAAAACTCTGTAGTTCTCAGCTAACCAGAAGTGAAGGTGCTCCCTTTTCCCCCTCATTCTGACCAATTACCTTTTCTTGAAATGAAAGCAGTGAGTATTAATTCTTCTTTGGATAGCCGTATGCAGAAAAAATATCTTTTTTCTGCTCATTTTTTCTCCCTTAATAGCTATTTGCCTGAAAAAGAGAGGATATTGCCTATCTAGCTATCGAAGATACCAGAAGTCCTGTTCATGCTGTCTCGGACTCAAGGGCTAAAATGCAAATTGAGAATTGCCATCAAAATGTCCTTTTGACTTTTGCGGGAATACTTAAGCAAAGTCAAAATCTTTACCAACTTATTCAAAGATATTATTAAAATGTATTGGAAGAGATGTACAAAAAACACAAAACAGAACTTTTTATATTTCAATCACTCTGAGAATCTGGTTCTAGATGCGCTTTGGAAAGTGAGTTCTGTTCACATGTTTTAAAAATTACAAGAGAAAAAAAAATGGAGTTTATGCTGAAACTCCAAATTTTTAATTATTACACTGCACCTCCTAAGAGGTTTCTAAACTAAGGTTTCCTGCATTTTCAATTCTTCTTCTAAGTATTTCAAGTAAATCTCTGCGATTATATGCACTAGTAATTTGGCTTACTATTACCCTGGTGCTAATTTCATGGCCACTGTACCAGGAAGCTTAGCATATTTTTAAAGGGTAAGCAAAATGGAAAATGTATGGAAGACAGGTATCCACCTGCTGCAAGTTTATGCATTGGTTGGCATTCAACCACAAGCAGACACAAATTCACGTAGGAGCTGGCCAGTTCTCACAGTTAAACCCAAAATTATTCAGGAATTTTAAATTACAGAGCCAACAAACAAGCCTTAAAATTCTTTTATTTTTGCAGGATTCTGTATTTAGTATTTTACAACTAAAAGGGATGTCTGCATTAAGAAGAATATGCCAAGAACATGACATGCTAGGGCAATAGTTTGCAAACCTGGAATTATGAGGGGAGTTAAGAGACTGATTGGTATTTCCAGGTATCTTAGTGTTTGGTATCGCACCATATTTTCTGTCTTAGCGGTGTTACAGTTCTAAGAAAAAGCTCAGAAGCTGCATTGTACTCATGTAGAAATAGTCAAGAAACAGACATAGCTACAAGTAACAGAAAATTCTCACCATAGTCACTCCTTCACAATTGTAAATTAGTGCCCATAGTAAAACTAAGGACATGAACTTGCTGTATGTACTCACTGTGTGTTCATTAGTTCACAAATGTAACAGCTAAATAAATAAATAAAAATGGAAAGTTATGAGAAAGAATTTGGTTACTTCAGGATTTAAGACATTGAAAGCTACATTTCCCAAACAATTGTAATGTACCATTCCTGAGCGTTGGCTTGGTGTGGGTGGGGGTACGTGCTCTTTAGTGTAGAGGACATATTTGTATTTTACATAGCTGAAAGGCTTCTTGCTTCCAAAAACACAAGATTTTCTGAATACTCTCAGTGAAAGCCATCACACATGCTGTTGTCCTAATGTGCAAGTTTAGATGGAGATTCTTGAATATTCATTAAAATCAAGATGTCAAAGTGTTATTACTCATCATTACTCATATGTTCATTTCTGATATTTCTAAATATATACATTGGGCAGCTCCACCTCATGGTTGGAAATCTATCAAAAAATTATTAAAGCCACAGAGGACCCAAACTTTGCCTTTTGTCTTGCCACTGTACTCCACAAAAATCAAATTTCACTTAGCATTAAGAAATGCTAAACTGTTTCGAAATAAGCAGGAATTATAGTTATTGTTGAGCGACTGCTTTTGTGATTACACATTCAAGCAAGATTAGGTGTGTTATCCAATGTGCTTAAGTACTACTTAATAGTACTTGACTTAATGTAGCCAAGTACATCATCCACTGTTTTATGATTCCAGCTCAAACTTGCTCAGTGTTTGAAGTTCCTCCCTCTCCTTGAGATCCAAGCAGACAACCAGTAATATGCCAAATTATACCAGTCACACCGCCTGCAAACCTGGTGAAGTTATACACTCCCTGTGCAAAGGCACAGCAACTACGGTGCTGGAGCAGGTTCTTTGGAAGACGCCGCCTACAACCTCAACAAAACTGAGCATCTCAGCCAAATATTCTCTCTCCAGCCATTGAGCTTCCTCTTACAGAGCAAAGCAAGTGTTGCACAAGGGTCCTGGAAGACATGAGATTTGCCTCTCTCTCGGTTCCTTCTCACGAGCCCAGATTAATGGACTGCCGCGGTTCACATGCCAGTATTAGGCTGAAGTCTACGATGGCAACTTCCCCCTCCTCCAGCCCTTAAGAGAAATCTGCAGACTGGCAGATTCTCTCCAGCATCCCTTAAACCAGACTGCTGTTAAGCCTACCAGCCATTTCCCACCCTGCAGCTAAGCAGCCTCTCAGCAGGAACAGCCCAGAGCCGTCACTGAGCGCCCTCAGGCTGAGCCCAGCTGCTTGGCCAGGGAGCGGTAGGTCCCAGTGCTGCTTAGATTCATGTTCCCTCAGCAAGCATCTACAGCAGTTTAAGGCAGCTGTTTGTTACTATTCTGCTAATTAGAGATTATGGGTCCCACAACAAAATACACAGTGATGCAGGCCCGTGCATCTACCATCAGTGAAAAATCTGTATTTTCTCTCCAATGCCCCCGCACCTGTGGCTTAAAATGAGGTATATTAAACCAAAAGAGAGTGTGCAGCTGACTGCTACACAGCAAAGACGGCTCTTATGGAGTCAGAAAAGACAGCCAAGGGGCAATAGCATTTTGAATAGCTAAATACTATTCCACAGAACTCATTTTTGTTAAAGCCCCTTGAGGAATGCCTCTATCTATGCCTTGAGGAATTAATATTATTTAGGATTTACACATGCAAGTATACCCATGTGAACTACTTAGAGGTAATAAGGACCATACACAGTATTAAGTAGTTGCCTGATTAAGCTATTTGACATAATTAGTTTAAAAAGGAGTCTAATTTCACATTCATGATTTGTTGTTTTGAAACCTAATCCTCTGTAAAGGCTAGGCAGAGACCGGGGCTTTTGGCAGTTAGCAACGTGCTAAACCCAGACTGAGCATAACCCTTACCATATACTACCTATGTGTCTATGCAGTATTGTAGAAGCATGGCTAACTTATTTGATAGCCATCTCCACCAGTCAATCACAAATTATTATTTTTTTTAATTTTTAATATTATTTATTTTTGCAGAAAAATAGCTTGCCTATGTATGGTGCCGTAGCAGCTGTATAAATCAAGCAACATCCACGTCTCTCATAAAGTCTTAATACGCACCCAGAACAGGCTTCTACTGCTGGTAACAGCTTTCTTCTGCTCAGACTGATTAACGTTTCACCCAGCACCTTAAGTTTCTGCATTCCAGCTGAAGGATGTTAACAACCATCTAACCATACCTAGCAATTACGCGCCATACATATACAAGTGTGCAGCTGTTTCATTTCTGTGTAAGAATGGCAAGACCACAATTAAGTTTTCTGCATAATATGAAGAATAACTTTATCTGCCCACAAGGGAATATGAATTGGATAGTACAGAAAAGGAAGGTTCTTGGAAAAATATTAGTATAGCATAGTATTCTAAATTGATTTACCCATGCTATTTATTTCTACCTGCTTGATCTTAAACTACATATTTTTTCAATATGATTATTTCAATTTATGTAAAAAAATATTTTGCTCCATTCCTTTCTGCTAATAAGGAACAATACACATTACTTAGTGAGAAGAATTTTTTCCCAAAATTTTAATAGAGCCAAACTAAAACAGTTCATCTTACAGTTCAGACAGATGTTTTGCACACAAGTTTGAAATTGGAAGAGGCGTGTGCACATATGTGTGTATATATATACACAACCCCTCCTCCCAATTTCTCTTCCCAGAGGCCTACATAAAACACTGCAGAAGCAACCTCAGAGTTACACCTATATGTTTTCTTGTAGAACCACAGTTCAAAGAAAATAATATAAAGTAAAAATTAATTCATGGCAAAACCACAGCTCTCTGAAATAAAGTGACATTCAACACCAACAGAAAGTACATGACTGTCATTAAATTGCTGAAACAACAGACCATAGGCTGTTTTGAACGTGTTGTTTTATCTCATCATTGCTACCAGCCTTGTACTGACCTCATTTCTCAGCGTGGCTCCCAAATCTCTGCCCCAATACATGGAAAAAGTGTTTTTTAGACATTATGTTTTCCTTCCTTTCTCCTACATGACATGTAATACAGGGAATCTTCTCTAGGAAATTTCTGGGGCACTTCAGTCACTTGCACACAAATTAACTCTGGAATGTCATCAATTACAAACAAGAACATTTCAGTTTTTACTAAATGTATTTCACCACCTTTTTAAAACAACATTGTTTCCAAGCAGAATTATATTCAATAATGTGCTTTACACTCAGTGCTTGCTTGCTCTTTCAAAGGTTTTTCTGAATGTATTTAAATCATGGTTTGTCCTGGTCTTACCTTTAAAACGCCACATGCCGTAAACTGCATGTCAGTTAATTTCTAGTAGACTCTATTTTAATCTAAGTCTTTAAGTCAGATGTCTGAGAAATAGATTTCATGTGTGTTTATCAAAGCTGTATTTGTCACCCACTAATAGAACACTCCAGACACTTCTGCACTGCACAACATTTTTAAAGCTTGTACAAACACAAGAAGACAAAATACATACCTTAGGTGGTTTTCTAGATGATGGAAAAAGTCAGCAGTGGTGATGAAAGAAACACGAATACACCATCCACATAATAGAAGGCAGCAAAGAAAAAGAAATAAAAACAAGGTCAGTGTACTTCGTTACTATACTTCTGAACCTTTCCTGTAATTCACAAGGTATTTAAGAATTTTATCAAATCACAAGATATTTATATGATACACTGCAGATTTTTAACAGGTTATCAGTAATCATTTCATTAGCAATTTTTTAGCTTCATTTTAAAGAAAAAAGGAAAAATGCAAGATTCCTTAAAGCCATAACACAAAGTTCCAGAAGGAAAACAAGTATCCAGTTTCTTTATCACTGAACTCAAAACACACCCCACCTTTTGTAGCAAACTAAAACTACACCTGCAGACTTGGTAGCACCAATGTGCCTGGATGAAACCCCACTGATTTTAGTACGTGCTACACTGGCAAGACCAAGGAAAATGTTAAACAACACATTTATTTATTTGCAGAAATTATAAAACTGTTAAGAAAAATAAGCCTATAGCTTCCCTAAGCAAGGAAGGCATAAGAAGCCACTCCAAAAATGCTGTTCCCCTTCACATGCCACTAATCAGTGCAGCCAAAAATAATAAAACAGAGGCAACTAAATAAATAAACCAGAGACACCAGTTCAGAGGGCTTCACCTTCTCCCTCAGCACTAGCACATTTGTTCTGGCAGCCACAGGGCCACACACTGTATCGTATCAGTTCTGGCTTCTCTTGGTAGGACTGGTTTCCAGCCAGGCTGGTGAACTCATCTATCTCACTGCGCAGCCCTGAGTGCCAATGATGGTGCAAGAGAAGAGGTAAAGGTGCAGTGGAGAGTTATCTCATGAACACTACAGCTTCAGGCACACATTTAAGTCACATACTGAAATAGGCCTTAAGTGACGCACAGAAAACATCTGTACTTGTTTTTCACATCAAGGTAAAGCGTGCAAATGTGAATGAAGGGTAAAAACAGCCATGAGAAAGTACTATAGACAAAAATCAAACAAGAAGGGAATGTAGCATGGTTTAAAAGGTAAGAATACAGATGAAGAGTTTCTACCTATTTACTCCCCCAGAGAACAGAAGACATCTGGCTGCGGCAGTGTCTGTGCAGGAGCACATTGGTCTGAGCCCTGCTTTCCCCCACAAGATCGCATGTTCTGCATCCACGGAAGTGAGAGGAAAACAACACTGGGAGTTTTCTCTACCCCATACCACAGAGGCTCAGCAAGAGGAGCTAGAGAAGTAAATCCCCTAAATATGTCTTAAATGATCTTTTCAGCCTGCCCTCAGGTGGTACCTTAGATGCCACCTCTGCCTAAACCAGCAGGTATGTGGCTGCTGCACAGTGCTGGAATGATGCAAGGATACTTTGCATCCGGACAGCACCGCATGTTGCAGTCTTGCCTTCCCATACAGCCTGGCTATGCAGGCCAAGTTCAGGGCTGGCCCTTGTGCAGAACACACTTTTACCTAGTATAAAAACACTGATTTCATCATCACTGTGTGATTAACGTCCAATATTATCAGTTTCTTTGGCCAAAGTTCAGGCTCCAGCTCTAAACTGCCTAAGCTTACCTACAGGAGGAATTCGTATAGAAAGAAGTTATCAAAAATAGCTTGTGAAGTTTTTTTTATATTATATACATACACACCCTCATATCAGAGTGGAGGGGAGGATAGACATAAAAAGAACTCAAGAATTTAATCAATCTTCCTAGGGAATTCCTGCTGGATGGTACATTGAGTTCTACAGGTTCACCAGAATCTCTAAAAAGTTGAAAAAAGCAACTTTTAGGAGAACATCTACCCTTCGCTTTTCTGAGGATGTGAACATTTCTAAGGTATTACCCTGCGCAGTGCAAGACATGACACCTCAAGACATTTTCTCTCATGTCCATTTTTAAAAAAGCAGAGCAAACGTGACTCTCTTGTTATCCTCACTGAGGACAACAGAGCTTCCCAAGCAAAGTGAGGTGCCCAGCGCTTCCATTCCCGGGTCTGGGAGCTCAGGAAGCTGCCGCTTCCCCTGCTCCAAATGCTGCTGCTGGAACGACCAAACCAGCCACTTCCCGGGAGCACCTGCTACCCCTGCCAGCAGCAGCACGGACAGGGGCCTCTGCAATAAATCATCTCTCTCGGTTTACGGTATGTGTTTTTTCCTCCATAGTTATTTGGAACTTTTAACTAACCCACTGCAATTGTTATTGAGGCAATAATTCAGGTAGAGTAACTCCCAAATACTTTCATCAGTCAAAGGACACGGACTGATACAAAACTGTCTGCAGTTTAACTGAAATCACATCTGCCCCAGCCTAAAGATGCGTTATAAAACTTGCATTAACCTCAATGAATTTTTCCACTTTTTTAAAAAAAAGAACTTAAAAATAAGCATTTTATAGCTTCTCTTCTGCCCTAATAAAAAACCTTGCAAGCCACGTGTGTAACTGGATTTGGGTTCATTTTGCTAGACACTGACCATACAAATCTCCTGATTCAATGTCTCAAATCTACGAGTCAAAACAGCAGATTGCAAAGCCACAACAATTAGAGTTTCCTTTCCCAGACTCGTTCAATGCTGCGCAGGGCACCAGTCCTGATGTGGAGACACCTTTGGAATAGCAGCAAAATGCCCTCCAAGCTGAGCACCTGCCCCTGCAGGAAATGCCACTAAGCTACTTAACCTGGCCATGCACAAGAGAGGAGGTTTGGTTTAATCTGACAACGGACGACCTACCCATTCACATCGAATACTGACTTTTCTGACATGCCTAGAACTCAAAACCAAAACAAACACCACTAAAAGTCTTTAAAAAAAAATATTTGCATAGGTCGGGGGGGGGGAGGAAAAGTGTGAACTGGGATGACTTCAAAGCTTACTGCACTCCTAAACTTCACCCTACCTTTGTCCTTAAGCCATCATGACTTTAGCAAACCTTTACTAGAATAATTTTTACAATATTCTGGAAAGTATATCTAGCAAGGCACTGCTTTTCAGAACAGCATTAAGACTCTCCTGTTCGTCTTGGTTGACTTAAGTTCCCAGAAGGCACAGCCATTCTCTTAAATGTTATTTCAGATAAAAAAGACCAATTTCTAAAAGAGTTTTATGCCAATGCAAAATATTTTTCCTGTTATCTCTTGCTAAACCAGCATGTTGGTCCTCATACTTGCTAAGAGCAATAATCCACCAAACATGCATCAATTCTGCTATTATGTCATATGCTCACACCTGGAGGAGCAGAACCTTTCTTGTCTACATCCACATTTTCTCTTTATCATCTACCCACTGCTGGTGATAGCACATAAGATGAGTGCATTTCCCTGGTAGCTTAACAGGAGCAAATGCTTCCTTCCTAAAAGTAAACTACCGGCACTGTTTCACAGTAGTCTCTTTCTGGTTGCCATGCAAAAGTTGCTATCAGTTGACATTACATACTCTGATTAAAAAAAAAAAAAAAAAAAAAAACACTGTTCTGTGTAATAGGAAGCAATAAAATGTTCACCTAATCACATTCACAACTATACCCACAGTCCCATAGCGAGTATTGTGTCACTATTCCCAAATATCCCTTTTACCAAAAAACCTATTGTTTTATACACTGAAAATCAGGAAGAATTGGGTAACATCTTTCTCCCCACTATATATAATTTCAGCTGCTCTCCCACACAAAATCTCATCTCCAGTAGAGTGAGGTGCCTTTGGAAAGTGAGACAGAATGTGTAAAACCAAACACTCCACACTAGAGGAGATGGTGGAACAAGGCACATTCGACAAACAGGACTTGGAGCCTTCAGAATTACACACAGAGAGTCCAGTTCATCCCAATTCAACCCTGCTAGAAAGCCAAGCATGTCACAACCAGGCTAAAATTATTTCAATTTTTGAAAGCAATCTGCGGATTCTTTTCTTTTCTCGGATTTCGCTAATGACTCACCAACCACAACCAACCACACACAGCACCTATAGCAGATGATGAATGAACCACATGGCTTCGCTTGCTCTCCTGAGCTGACTCCACCAAAAATCATCTAAGATGGTGAATCCCAAACACCTTTTGGCTCCTCCCACATGTGCAGCAACAGCAAATTCGTGGTACTCAGTTTTCCCAAACATATAATTAAGTAGTGAGTGTTTAGGTGCAGTAACTACTCAATGATGCACTCTTCAGGATCAGTTGCTGAAAGAGTTATAGGTGATTGCCAATACACTAGAAAAGGAGAAAGCCTCGAGTATTTTACTACGAGCTGAAAAAAGTCTTCCTCTTTCCTTCCTAAGCATAAAACTGAACAATTTGAGAAGATTATCCTGACAGATAAACAGAATGTTTTAATATGTGTTGTCGCATGCACTGTGTTTTCTTCTCTCATACGTGACTTAACTTTAAGTTGTCCATGACAGCAATTGATTGCTGTAGTCTCCAAAACTCCATTTCCACATTCCCCAGATGCAGTTTATTCCATTAAGAGTTCAATAGTATTATTAGGAAATGAATGAGTTTGTATGAGTCTGCAGCCTGACTGTTCCCAGTTCATGTCAAGTCAGAACAGGTTATCAAACTTGTTATGCCTTTATGTGTATGGTTAGATGCAGCTTTGCACTTCTCCTCTTCATTCGGGTGTAATCTCTTCAGTATCTTCAAAATCTCCAGACTGGCTGTTGAAACAAATTATAGTTTGGTTTGAGGGGTTTATTTTAGCTTTGTTTTCAAAATCAGGCAGCTGCATAGCTCAAGCTGAGCATATACCACAGCAATGCCTGCTCGCAGGGGAGCGCAGCAGGGCCAGGACGTGCGCCTTGCTTTACCTGACGACAACAACTGCCTTCTTAACACAGGCGTTTGGAGCGCCGCAGCAGAGAGCTGCTGCAAACGGCATAAATTATTGAGAGGGCAAAGAGAGGAGGATGCTCCCTCCTCCATAACGAGGTCACGCAGCTCCTAGGCCCCCTCGCTGGCTCCTAGTTTTACACTGCGGGCTGCTACTTGCAGGCCTGACACCAAGCATCTTAAAATGCACATCCATACCGTGTTAGTGAGTGCTGCATTTCCTAAAAACAGCACGCACCTAAAAAAAAGGACCAGTCTGCCACAACAACTGCTCCAGCTGTATTGCAAACTACTGGCGGCGCACAATTTTCTCCCGAGAGAACACAGAATAAGGACATTTGTTTGCCAGTCCTGCCCTTCCATTCTTGTAACACAGATAACACAAGAAAATGGCAGCGGCAATGCCCTGAGTGGAAGGAGTGCCCACCTCGAGGAGAGCTGCCCAGTGATGGAGTCATAACGTGGTACTAGAGTGCCTTGAACAATTCAATTATTTTACATACTGTATGAGCACACATCCTTATACACATACAAAGTGTTATATTCTTGCTTAAGACATGGGACAGAACATGTGTCAGGAATAATTCTCCCAGCCAACAAATCTGTCCTATAGACAAACATTTGAAGAACAGCACAAGACAAACATATGAACAAGTAAAGCAATAATCTGAATAATAAAATATTAGCAAAGAAGATATATGCTTTAAAAATCTATTGCCCTCTCATGCTTTAAAGCAGTGTAACAGGAAGCTGTGCTACTCACTGCAAATCTCCTGTGTGCCAGGGGATAAAGTGAGTCAATCAGAATGACAACCGCAGCAAAGCGAGTTGAACAACAGAAGCGGTACGGTAGCATCCTGACTGTCACCGGGAAAAGAGAAACTGTGAGAAAATATTTCACCATGATAGGGTTTCATTCCAAGACCTCAAAAGTCCATTCACTGCTGCAGAGGTGAATTAGGAAAAAAAAAAAAACACCACAGGTTACCAAAGTGTTCGTTAAAATAAGTGAAAGGCAATATCCTGACACTTATAATATGGAATGGACAAAAGGGACAACTGCCTTAGGCCACCTCGAGACCCTGAACTTACCTCCCATCCTAGTTCTACCCAACAAGCAACAAACATCCCACTTTGCAGCCAGTGATAGTCTCAGGAGAACTTTACTACTGGCTACCCACATGCGCAGAGATTAATCCATTGCTTTGGTAGAAAGTTCATTAAAAAAAAAAAAAAAAAAAAAAAATCTGTCCAGTCACTCATTTTCCCACAGAAAACATGCTTGTTCCTCCCCATCCCCGAACAAAAGGTACCTCATTTTGGATAATTTGCCTAGTTTTACTGAAAAGGCAAAAACTAACTGAATGAAATCATCATAATTTTGCCTCTATAAGAAAAGAGCATCTCCATTCTACTAACTTGATCCTGATTGCTGGAAACCCCTATTCAGAACCTATCATGTTAAATAATATATTTTGCACAAGTGTTAAATCATACTCATTTAAAGGCTGTCCAAGGCTCTAGTTTATTTTACAAAACCCTCCTACACCTATCAGAAGTACAACAAAACCACAGCCAGATGCATGTGAGACTTGTGCTTTAAGTCTGTTATCCAACCATTCCCACACCAAAATGGCAAAGGAATACAAATCTCTTCTGATCTAATGATTCCTGTTTATGGTATTTGTTCCATCAAGTAATCCTGACCCTCGGAAACTGATTCTTTGTCCCCATCCCTTTTCCAATAATAGTGCCAGGGGATCCGAGAGGAGTGTTTAAGGCAACTCTTTAATATATGATTATTAGGTTGAATTTAATGCATTTTTTGGGGTGGGGGGGCAAATATACTATATTTCTGCCAAGTACATGGAAACATATCTTAGATATGTTAAACTGCATGCAACACCTACTATCACCATGAACACCCAATATCCTTATTCTGTTGCATTTATTATTAGCAGTCAGGAAGAAAAAAAAAAGTATTAACTGCCATTTCAGCTCAATGTGCAAACTCTTTGGAGAGCACTATACCCATGCAAACAGCCCCTTGGGTTAGCTACTGCCACTATTACGCACCTCTTCAATGATGATGAGACTTCCTTTCCACACCTCCCTAGAAATTCCTGCTCAAATGTTTCTCATGATAGCCATCAAAACACCAGATGCTAGTGAAGATAACCCTTCTGTATGCAGCACTCACAGCTACTTGAAAAATACACTGCTGTCTATCACTATAAACATATTTATCACAAAACAGACCACCTTCACAGGCATGTGAAAAAGAAATTTGCTAAGCAACAGTAACACTGCATAGATTAAATTCCACTCTGTCAGTAATAGCCCTGTTGAAACTCAAGCATTATAACTTGCTGTGATGACACAAACAGCAACTAGCAGCTTGGCTGATGAGGATGAAGACAAGATTTTTGCTTCCTGCGAAGGACTAGGTAATGCAAAGATTTAGATTGCAGGCATTAAACTTGGTTACTGGAGCTGAAACCCAGCTGTAACACTTCTTTTTCCTTGGTGAATGAAGCAAAAATAACCTTTGTTGGGGAGGGCAGGCATATAGATCCTTCATCAAATATGACAAGGATATATTTGAAACTTTCTGAAGTTATGCAGGCAACCACAAGCATTTGTTCAGAAAGGACAATGGACAAAAATCCCATTCCATTACCGTACTGCAAAAGCCATCATTCAGATTTCAGCTCGTTTATGTTACCAATTTGTGTTTATGAGACCTTAGTTGGGCATGGCACTACATCCTTTCAAACAACTTTTATATGTTAGCAATCTTTAAATGTAACTGTAGTAAGAAAAAATGTATCTTTGAGATTTTCAACAAAATTCACAAATTACTATTTTCATTTAATATTAACATTTTTTTCAGTATCACTAATATTAAAAGTGATCAGAAAAAATACCGTTCAATTAGTACATATTTAAAATCTCCAGTTTTGATAGTAAGCACTAGCAGAACAATTTCCATTACTTCACTAAAAAGAATTTTACAGGAGAAAGTTTGGCAGCAGGCTGTAACACCAGCTGTTTTTGGCTATTTTGACATTACATTATTTGTTTAAAACAGTGCGAACAACTGCTACTGTTTGCCAGAAAGTGAACGCTGCACAGAGGAAGAATAACAGGATTCACGGGACAAGAAAAAAAAAAAAAAAAAAAAGTTTAGTGTGGAAGACCAAGAACAAACTCGAGCCAGCTCTGCATAGACAGACAAACTGAAGAGGGTCTTACAGAGTTGTACTACCAACCGCTAACTTAATCCAGGGATGCACTTTAAGAGGAATAAAAGTATCAGGGAAATTTTAGTCTTGCTCGGCATGCACCCTTGTGTACTTTTATTCAGTGTTGCCTTTAAAGCTTAGGCAGTATTTGTTCTAGAAACAAAGCATGTGATGAAATGAATCATAAGTCACCCAAGGGCTAACAAAAGCCTTGACAGGATGCGCTCCAAGGTTATCAGCTACCAAAACCAGAGCACTTGCCATGACAGCTAGTCATCTTCACCAGGGAAGACAATAAGCACAAGAGTTTTAACACAGCAAAGAAAGGTAAAACCCGAACCCATCTCTAGAATACGAAAATAGATCATTTTCAGTGGAGAAAATGTGGCAGAGGGAATGTAACCCATGCATTTTCCACCTCCTGAGACTTCAGGCAGAGTTCAGATGCCTTTTTGCTAAATCCCAGGTAGCTGAAAGTTCCTGGGTTCAGTATTTTGTTACAGAATGCAACCTAATACTCCACAGAATGGAGAAGGTCGGACGAAAAAAATTAAAAGGTCCCCCGGTGAACCATGAATTTGCGGAAGTTTGTATAAATATTATGTTACTTTGAGGCAAAAATATTTCCTTTTTTACAGCAAAATTTACAGTCCAAACCTTTCAAGTAGGCATTATGTTCTGTACATAACAACAAGTACTTAATAGCAGATGCCAGTTGGCTCACTTGCAAGCCATGCAGTTAAGACATAGGCAACAGGAACGACTGACACCTCAGACTTCTAAGCAACTCTCAGTCAGGCCTGACACTTCTATCCTTGCTATCTGTGGAAAAAAAAAACAAACAGGAGCCCTAAGCTTTTCATTTCTTTGGATTAAAAAAAATGAAATACCTACTGCAAATAGGCAGCATTTAGACCTGTGACAGTGATAAGACAGGGCATATGACCTTTGCAAGGCTAAAAACCAAGGATCATTTTGTGACTAGAAAAGAAACCCCAAAACCCCAAATATCCAATTCAGTGATAAAACCCTAACAGACTGTAGACCAAATTTAAGATATTAAGGTGCAAGGCAATAGCATGAGCACTAGTAACAGAAGCGAACTGCAAAAAATTGTGATTCAGGATTTTGTAACCATTCCAATCATCCCAAACCTATAGATGATTAAACCATGTCAAAAATCTTTATATGGTCTCTTCCAAATTATTATTTTCATATAAAGAAATTTGTAACATGAAATATAAGTGTTGCAGTTGACCCCAGCAACATCCAAAAGGTTTTCAAATAAAGCATTTCAAGGGACATCTTATGTATTTTTTTTTTCATATCTCTAATAAGATACAGTTAGTTGGTTGTGAAGAATATCTTTTACGTCCCTCAAGGAATTTCACCAGACAGGATTAGCCTACTGAATTTCAGTGAAGCTTGGGCTGTACTTCTTTAAAATCATAGTCAAAGTTTTTAGTTTGCTTTGGCAGATAAAAATTTTAATTTAGTCTCTATTCTCTTTTGTTCCAAGTAGGAGGCCACAATCATTACTAGGAAAGCGATGGTTCTGGAAAGCTCCATAGGATTTCGTTCCGGCAATGCGCAGAAACCATGCGGCCTGTCTCAGAAGAACTGCAATTAATTTCGAAAAAACGGTGCTGAAGCATAATGCAACTAAAAAGTGAAATTCTACATTAAATAATACAAGCAGATCTCTTAAATAACATAAAAAATGTTATTTTCTAAAGAGTAAACACAGACCCATGGATTGCATTATGATTACAAATCTCAGTAGAATGAACTTTTACTAAGCTTCATGAGAAAACAGAAGTAATCTCAGATTTTTTAGGCACTGGAGCTTTCCTAGAGAATCTAGAAACAGGCCAAAATATCATGGTCCATGAGTCATTAAAGGAATTAAAGAACTACCTTGGAAAAATGTTTAAAAGCTGAATTTGATTTTTAGTATTTACTCAAAAGAATGAGTTATAGCTGTATGGTTAAATCAAGTCTTCCTACATACTGTATGCTTTATTTAACTAGTTAAATAAAGGAATAAATCAATTTAACTGCTTAAAGTAGTAATACAGCAAGAATAGCTGGATCATACAATTTATGACCATCACAGGAAACCGTGCCATAAAAATCTCTTAAGAGATTGCTCACACTCCATGTCGAAGTCAGTTGTGTTGTTCTGCTGCCTGGAAGGTTATTCATTATTCTGCTGTCAGAAACTTACTTTTTTCCGATCATGAAGAATTTTAATCTTATTTATTTATTTATTCTTCTGGCAACACTGTCCTGTAAATCAATGGTTCAGGTTTTCCCTACTACCCTCAGCTTTCTATATATGCTCCCTTATGTTATACTTCCTTCACATCTTTTCATGACCCTCTTGAGCATGTTCTGCAGTCTTCTAATCTTAAGAACTCGCATTGGTTGGGATGCAAGTCTTAAATGTACAGACTCTGAAACACAGGGAATTCTCCCCAAACGGTTCTACCAAGTGTCTTTTAAGACAGCATTGGTTTTGTTGTATTTGTTACATTGCCTATGAAGTATCATTTGCATTTGCACACCTTCGAAGATATCTACATTTGCAGAAACAAAGCTGTTACTACATGCAAAGCATAACTCTCCTTGTTCTTTATGATATTTCTGTGATGGTTTGGGGAACTACTACCTAGGTTTTCCAAAGTGAAGGATTACAAAAGGAAGAACTACAACAAGCTTTAGCTTGCATTAGATACCAGAAAGAAAAAGGCAAGAATGAGAAAAATCACTTAGCTTTTAAAAGCCACAGACAACTAGGTAACAAATGCCTTCTGAGAATGTCTCCAAAACAAAGGAAAGTTTTGAAAACTATCCATCTAATACAATTCATACTGAAGTGGCTGAGGATTGTTTTAGAAATTTTTAAGCCTGACTTTTACAAACACTGAATTTAGAAACTCATTTTGCTGATAAATTAATTGTTGCTCCCTTGATCAGCTTTCTCCAGCTACCCACAATGATTACACCTCTCATTACTGCCACACCACTAGACACCACTTCATAAGAAAAAGCTGCAGATTAAAGAAATAAAAAAATAAAAAATATAGCAATTTAAAAAAGTGATACAAAAGTGCAAGACCAAAATGATAGCATTGGTATGTGAAATACAGCAAACATATCCTATCTTAGCCAACCTTTTACCTTTAGGCCTGTAAAATTACACCTAAAGCTTAGGAACATGAAGAAACATTCAGTATTTTTCTATGCTTCAAAGAGACTCAATGACATCACCCAATTCAAAAGCTGCATCCAAGAAACAAGGAAAAAAAGGAGGGCCAGAGACAGTATTTCCTGTTCATCATCTAAAGAGCTGAAAATATTTGCTTTAATCTCAACTCCTCTCAATGGGTTGCAATGGAAAATTTTACAGGCATCTGAGCTTTTCTCTCTCACATTCTAAATCCTACTGTGGATTCAGCTACCACATAAAAGCTTCTCACAAATACACAGTTTTCTATCTTCCCTGCAATGCTATAAATTGAATGACTACACTGTGGGATATGCAATTCTGCTTTTAACTCATTACTGTTACCTGCCACGAACCTGCATGTTCTCTGCATGCTGTAATCATACCTGCACCTACTCCTCTGCAACTACTTCAGCTAATTAGTTGATAGGAAAGAAAAAGCAATTATTACATATTTAATTAAAATCCAAATCTCTTCCTTTTAAGATAGTGAAACCTGCCCCTTATAGATACAGCTGAGGCTCAAATGCTCAATGTAGTATTTCCTTTAGTTAAGGTAAGCCTGACACACAGAAAACACATGAAAATCTAGCATCATACCAAATCAAAAAAAGGTAACAGCAGAAGATAATGATATATAAAAATAGTAACATTTAAATAGCTCTTCCAAGTTGCACTTTCTTATACTAATCTGTATCAAGATAGAGTAAGCACTTTAGTTGCTATGAGAACAATAATGTTCCCATAACATTCAAAGTTCGTATCAACAGCCTTCACTCCATGCACCACTAAATTAAGCTAGCGAAAAAATAGTAGAAAGGAAATTGAAAGTTAGCAAGTATCCAAGATGTAAAGACTTCATGACTGAATATTGCAGGACAAACACAAGCAACTCCTGCATTAGTCAAGCAACCTATGTATAGCTTCCTCAAGTAGAAAGCAAGCAATTCAAATCACTTTAGAAAGGACAGGAAGAAATGATAGGCTAGGTAGGAGAGAGATGAAAAAGATCAGGAAAGCTGTTGCGCCTATACTGCAAAAAGAATTTGGTTTCATCTTGTTGCCTTGACACATTTTACAATGCATTCACATATGGCAGGAGAAGAGTACCATTTATTTTCTGTTCTCTCATTGATCACCTCCTCAAAGGAATATACTTTTAATGGCTGTGCTGAAGACTTGGAGATAAACTAAACTAATAAAGCTAAAGAATACCTTTTAAAAACTAATGGTGTATTTATAAATATTCTTTTTAGTCCGGATTTCAAACAGGCTCTCACTAACCTAGCTCCAAACCATGTGTGCCTTGGAAGATAGAAGATATTGGTTGTCTCCCACTGCACTAAGGTGACCTCACATACAAATCACAACAATACTTAC
>VZSV01000021.1:3595578-3613932 GCA_013398735.1 Nothocercus julius
AATCTGCTAATCAATTTGGTTTATGTCCAGAATAGTCTGCAAGAAAAAAATAGGAGGGTATTGGTATTAACATTTGTATTCTAGTTGTTCTGGCTAAAAGTCAAGTAAAAGGAATTGATTCACTGACTTTTAAGATCTAGGAATCATATGGTAAACACCTCTACTCCAAGGCTCAAGGAATTTTGGCCTGGGAAGAAAGGGAACCTGAGCAATGAAAGTGATAATATCCCCTTTGGAGAAGTGACTGGCTATTCAAACCTGTTTTTTTAATCTTCACCTCAGAAACATCATCAAACTACCCAAGATTAAAACAAGTTCCTGAAAAAGACAGGTAAATCCTAAGAGCAAAGAGGAAAATATAAGTCAGAAAGGTAAAAAAAACAGCAGCAACACAAATCACTCTAAAAAACAAAATCTGAAAAAAAATAGGAGTGAAAACCTCAAAACTTACCACAGAAAGGAGAAAAACAGAAATGTTAAATATTCTACAAACCCTTACTAAAACAGATTATCACATACTTCTCAAACCTATGAAATTCCATTTTGTTACTCATAAAAAAAAAACCATTAATTTCAGGTGTTCCTAGTTCACTCCATCTGATTTGCTAATATGCACCCCAGCAGCACTCTGAGGCTGTGCCCCAGGGCAAGAAAAGGCACTAGGTGCAGATCTTAGGGCAGGCCTTGAAGACAAGAGACATTTCCCACTTGGCACCATTCCCTGCACCAAAGGCCCTGAGGATGCAGCCACAGGCTCAGTTCTGTCCAAGGCAGCTGATCTTGGACTCCGCGGGAGGCAAAACCTTCTGCATTGCAGAAGGGAGCAGAGTTATCATCTCACCGGACAGCGCAGTAAGAGGAGAAGCACAGGACAGCAAAAGGAAAGGCCTATCTTGTTTCCTCAAGCTTGCAAGACTGTTTGACTTGGCACTGGAATTTGCAGTCAGGACACAGTAATAAACAGCTGAAGGGTTCTGCTTCTGAAGCCACTTCAGTTGATGCGCAAAGCAACATCTGATCACACTTCTGAGTTCAAGGTCATGCAGTCTAACCCCTAAAACAAACTCAGTTCAACTTGTAAATGAAGCCCGCAGCCTCCATTCCTCATTAAGCTGGGCTGTGGGAGAGAACGAAGGGCCGAAGTAACTACCAGTTTACATGAAAAGCAACACAATCAGCTTGGACTATTTCTGTCTGCAAGTCCCACTTACTGTAACAAGAAACATCACTGACTACTGAGACACGAAACAAAATTCTATACTGGATACCTTTAATCTAGAATGCTACCACAGTCTGACCTTTTCCACATATCAGCAGGCTCCAGTCCAATATATGAACAAGACTTTATCTCCCATGATAGATGAGGGAAAATGGGATACTTGGAAGAAGGCAAAGTATATTTAGATGGAACAATTCATCCAGCCATTCTTTGCCTGCACCTGAAGACATCCAGGGAACCACCTGCAGAACAGACTGTCCCACTGAGACACTTCTTGCCCCTTCATGTAGTATAACAAGTTGATAAATATACTCCAGATCAGTCTGATCTTACCTTTTTTAAAATTGAAATATCTCAAAAAAAAAAAAAAAAAAAAAAAAAAAAAAAAAAAGAGTTGTAAGCTATTATATGGAACTGAGTGACAAATCTGCAGGGAGACCAAGAACTGATGACCTTTTACATCAGGTTCCCTTGCAAGGCCTACTAAAAATTCCTCTCTCTCTTTATTAAAAATGCTGCGAACACTAGAAACGAAGATCAGTTACAGCTTGTCATGCAACAGATGATTCTTTGCTTGTGCCTTACAAACATAAGGACAGTGCAGTACGAGGTGCAATAGCATCTGTTTTGTAGGAATGGGTAGAGAAGACATCCAGCACCACCAGTACGGGACGCATGAAGGCTGTCAGCTTTCAGTCCTACATTTCGCAGCTCTCATCTTAATGAGCACAAGATGCAACCAGTCAATAAATTAAAGACTAATGCTGAGATTTTAACAATGAAGAACTCAAATATAGTAAAAATAAATATTATATCTATTATGATTCGGGAGCCTATGATCATCATCATCATATTAAAATGTGAAGCTACTCTAACTACAGGCATCTAAATCCAGCCAGAAACACTGGAGCAGAGAAGGGGAAAGAGAAGATTACATTCAAGTGAAACAACTTAACACTATGCACACTTAGTTTCTCACTGCATAAAGTGTCTTCAAAGAATATTTCCTTCACAGATATTATCTCTGCATAATTTATCATATGTTGCATAGTAATGGTTGCATACAACCATTCATTTGCTGTGTCTCAGTCCTTTTAATAAGCTCAGAACCATAATCAAGTTACCAAGAATCAGCTGAGCCCCCTGAGCTACCCGAACACAGCAACTGCAAGGTTGTTAACTCTGTCTGCCCTACACTTGCGCAAAAAAAAAAAAAAAAAAAAAAAAAAAAAAAAGCATCTTAAAGCAACAATTTCATTTTATTTATACATTACTACTTGCTCCTTTTTGCAGCTTTAGACCCTAAACTAACATTGATGCACAAAATAGCTTGGAGGCCCAGACTTCCTCCTAGCAATACATAAATTTACAAGCCACAATCAAATGATTAAAATCAGCTGGTCTCTATTCTTAAAAAATTGGTCCTTTGACCAATTATTTTAAGCCCTTTTCAATATCATATTTCAAGGTTATGTGATGGATATTCCAATATGTAAACTATAAATGGATAGGACAATTTTGCACATGTTTCTCATTGAATTCCAGCACTCAGACCTTGATCTTCTGAACTCTAATGCTCAACATGTAGAGATCTGCACAATACATTTCCCTTCCTCAGAAGCAGAACTTCAGATCAGGTCTACCATATACAGAATTATTAGATTACAATAGAAATGATAACCTTAACTTTTAAAGAAAACCCAGCCAAACTATTTGCCATAATAATTTCTTGTAATTGATGGCATATAGAAAACTTGAAGAGTTTGTTCAAGGAAATTGGGAACAGAACGCATCGTTTTCTTCTTCCTTTGAACTTAACAGTTTCTGAGCACTCAGTACTCTCAAAAAGCAAAGTCTAGAACAGAGACAGAAAACACCTACAGAGATCTCTAAACTTACTACCTTTTCCTTACTAAAAACCTCTAGATTTTTTTCCACTTGTAAATTTAACAATTCTGAAAAGAGGGATTTAAAGCTTGTCATATCAAAGCCTATTTAAAAATGTAATCCTAAAAGCATAAAAACCATTTTTTTAGTTTTCAGCTCAGGCTATCCCCTTCCCTACAAGACCAGGATTTCACACAAGCATGGCCAGTCCAGCTACTTCCATAACTTCTTTCACGTTACACCTGTCATACCAAACCTCTGCTCCTCAATTTATTCCACATACTATTCTCTTTTAAAAAAGAAATAAAAATAAAAAAGAATAATATACTTGAAATAGTCAAGTATCACATTAGCTTAAACTTTACTTTGAAAGCTGACCAGGCAAGATGAACCAGATTCTCACTAACCAGAACTTACCTACAAATTTGCACAGACATTCTGGCTTTGGTAACAAAACTAGGATTCTGTTTCCAGCCTTAAAGCCACTAAGGGACAGTTGACAGATCTGCTCCTTTCCAGCTCCTCCACAAGGGTTAAGCTCCACAGGCCCCGGTGACTGACACCACAAACACAATTAAGGATGACATCCAGACAATAGGAGGTAAGGAGATTTAGAATCTAATCTCTAAATTCCAGGTGACTGTTACTAACAAATATCTGGATTTGCATCTTTTGGGGATCTTATAATAGCTTATAGGCAAAAGAGAAAAAAAAAATATCGATACAAATGAGCAAAGTAATTTTGATAGCAAATTCTTGAGACAGTGCAGTCAAAATCAATCAGTGATCATAATCACCTTCCCACACAGATTCACTAGATTACACAACTCTTCTGTTTCCTGATGGCAGATAACACCACACACGTACTTTTACAAAACACATAAGCAGAGAGGTCCTCTGACTAGCAGCCTTAGAGCTGTCAGTAAGTAACTGTTCACTTAAAAATTCTGTTTTTCTCCAGATGTATTTTCACATTTAAACATAACATGCCCAGTCAACATGCAATATTCTTACTGGAATTTTACTGGAATAGCCCAAAGTTTACCTACTGTTCAAAAAAAAAATTTTTTTTTTTTGAAGCTATGTTACTCCTTATTTCAAATTGTTCATTCTTATACAAATCTTCCCTGAATCTTTTTCCTTCTTGGATTACAGCCAATGGCCTTATCCTCTCCAAACATTTTTTGAGCTGTGGGCTCAGATTGTGCAGCCAATTTCATATCCACAATTCATTTTGGGAACATTTGTTTACAGAGTATAGAATACTACAGTATTATCATACTGAAAGGTAAAAGCTGTTTGAAGTGTGATAGTGGGTAGCTCCCACTACCATTTCCCAGGAGAATCTTATTCACGCTGCAGCATTTTTGGGTAGGAGACAAAAGTAGACAGCAAGTCCAGCTAGATTTATTAGCTCAGGTGCAAAACAAAGCCAAAAACTGCTCATAAGAGCTGCTACTGTCTAGAAAGAGAGAGCATGCCCAGACACTTCCAGGTGGTGGAGAGCAGCTGCCCAGGTACCAAATGAGGGTATCACCACAACCTGCAGGACACCATGAGCAAAGAAGCACTCTAAGTTAAGGGAGGGAACATTTGAGAATGTGGGGGCTTGTGTCACCATGTAGAAATGCACTGGGTTTCCACCTGTGAGCTGGGCTTTATAGCTCTGATCCAGCAGCAGCCTGCCAAATATGGCTGCACTTGAAAAACAGAAGATTATTCCCTTACAAAATTTGCCTTCGTGCAGTCGAAAAACAAAACAAGGAAGGAATTCTAAATTAGAAAGGACAGTCATCCTACAGTGAAATCAAGATGTCAAGCTCTGACAAATCTTGAAACATCCGAGATTTTTAGCATTTAATATACTGAAAATATAACAATGAAGTTGATGAAAGGAAATAAACACTATCAGTGAAAACAACAGGGTAAGTTGTTTTCTTTCTACAGTGAGGTGTAGAAAGACAAGGGAGATGAGACAAGCAATGTGTTGCGGTACACTAACTGCAAAAGAGATTGCATTTAAGCAAAGCTTTCAATACAGAATAAGCAGCAGAGCTCTGCTGAGACTTGTCAGTAGCACTCAACCTCTTGATTTAAATATGCTGCCGTTTCTAGTGATGCACCATTTTAAATAATATCTTACAGAGCATGGGAGAATGCAGCAGAAGGTCAAGAGGAAGAAAGGTAGAAGAAAAAGAATGAAAACAAATAAAAACAGAGAAAGGCATAAGCTTCTTTCTGTGGATATGCTTTCACTAAAACTATGAGGTTTAGTATAAAGATAAGCTGTATATGTTGAAACAGGCTGAACAGCCTGCAAGTCAAGCCTGACTGCTGGGCCCAGCCATCTGCGCACTAGCACAGAGGGCGAAGACACTTTGTGGCCCACACTGACAACCACTAAGAGCTGGTGAGAGAACTGAGGTCTAGTTTCTGTAATGGGCTATGAAGTGTGTGCAAACAAACCTGCACTGCAGTAACAGCAGTGCAGATTCCCCCTCTCAGAGATGGGAATGAACAGTGAAAACATTCTTTCCTACTGAACACTTTTCCTAGTATGGCAAAATGCCCAAGATTTAAATTTCACATTCAACCCTATCAGTAAGGTCAATAAGCTTATCTAAAAAAAATGTGAGTCTAACCCTGTTTTTCAATAAAGTACTTCAACTGCTTTGTTTTTAATAGTTAATGAATAAGTTTATAATTCTACTTAAAGTGTAAATACACAGCTTTATAGCTGTATTTAGAATCCTCTGTGCTGTAATTCACAACCAACTCTTATTACTCATGATGAGTGTAGGCTGAAACACTTGATAATGGAAAAATATCTCAGATAACAGGGAGTACACTAGGGAATGTGTTGCAGACATACCCAGCCATAGAATCAGCGCTGTGGGGCCAGCAGGGTGACTCCCGACAGTGAGTACACACACATGAGCTTTAGGAGACATCATTAGCTTAGGCTCCTTACCTGAACATGCGCTCATTCTGTGCTGCATCTCAATAAGAACAGCAGCAGAAGCCCACTCCTACCTACTCTTTGCCCTTTCCTGCCCACAGCACTGCTAGGGATCACTGTCATTGCCACCCTTTTCCATTACTGCATTCAGGACAGTCACAGACATCAGGTACAACAGGATTAGCCTGAGCACAAGCTAACAAAGTCTTGCCAGATGCAAGCTTGCCATGCATAGCTGCCCAATATTGCACTGTGCATCCTGGCTGTGAGTCCAGCAGTGAGACTTCTGAACTGATGCTATACGAGGGACAGTGAGGCCTTGCCCAGCTTAACAGCAGTCCCGGGCAGCAGAGAGGTAATTCTTCTGTTTCAGGAGCCCCAACTCAGCTAATGATCTCTGCCACAAATGACCCATAGCCTGGACCACCTACCTAGAGATTTGCGTGAATGCTCAACACAGTTATGCAAACACAGGCTGGAAGAGATAAAGTAGGATTACATGTGATCTCTTAAAATGCTGACAAAAAAAAATCTTACAGGAGTATGATAAGTCATATGTTAAGGAAGAAGAAAGGCTTGGAGTAAGTCAATTAGCTGCACTGTGGAAAGTCATATGAAAGTTTCCAAAACCTTGACAAGCATTATATTAATTAGTGATCTAAGAAGGCAAATAGTGGTAATGAGGTGAGCAGGTTTTGGTAGAACAGTGAAACTAAGATTATGAAGGAACAAGACTCAAGAATTACCCAATATTGTTTTTTAATAGAAAAAAAAGAACACACACACCACACAGCACCCCTTTCTCTTCCTATTTACAGCCAGGGTTCTCTAGGGAAACCTATATTTACCTCATATTTTAGATGCAAAATAGAATAATAATTTTAGCATTCAGCTTTTTTCACTGCTCTTTGAAGAATAACAAAAGTTTCCTAGTCTAACCAAGCACTTACATTGAGCTTTACCAAATTCCAACCTTGCTCATTATAGCTCCTAACCAACAGATTGTCAAGCACTTATGTTATTGATCTTAACTAATGGCATGCATATTTCTTATTTTTAAGAAAATTCTAATTTAGCTTGATTTTTTCTTTCTCCTCCTACATAACACAATTGAACATTATCATGAATATTTTTAATATCTTTCATTTATATCACTGTTGATGAAATAAATCTACTTTTAAAATCAAAGTGTGCAATATACTTTAGGAAAGTATGTCATTTAAAAGATAAATGAGAAAGATTTTACATTTATTTTCCTCTGTTTTAATCACAACAAAGGCAAATGGACAAGAGGTCACTTCTATCATTACCTTACTTGCCTCTCTTCTCCAACTGTAATGAAGATGAAAAAAAAAAAAAAAAAAAAAGTTTAAAATCCCACTTTTAAAAAAGTTTAAAATCCCACTTTTAAAAGGTAAGAACTTCCAGAAATTCTCTGCCATCTTCTTTGATAAAGGATGAAAGATTAAGCTGAATTAGTTTGAAATGCATTTATACATCAGTATGTGAGTGCAAGAGTATTTTTAAAGTCTACTTAAGTCAACCTTGCAGACAACTCATGAATTTCTTTCTTATTGAAGTAACTTAAATTCTGAAACAGCAACCGATAACATGGGTAAAAATCACACCATAGAAGAAGGATAGCTCAGAAAACATATTAGAATCACAAAACACTGAGGCCCTTCAGTTACCTCAGAATAGGGATCTGTGTTTCTGCTTTTAAACTAGCCCAAAGTTGCAAGATGTCATTCTGAAAGGAGCAGGTGCTGCTGAAATTTCAATAAGGTAGCCTACATTCTTCAAAACACATGCAAAGCTTCTGATTTTGAATGTCTGAGGGACAAAATATCTGTTGTATTCATAAAAATGGAATTTTTTTTGAAAATATAGCACCTGTGTTCTCTTAAGGTTTTGTTCTGCCAAATGGTATCTCAATGATGTTATTTATTTTCAAAGATATTTCCACTGTCTTTTTGACAGACATATCAGTGTTCCTTTTCAGTGAATTATTTCACAGACAGTTTACACACAGATTTCCAATCACAACAGACTTTTCATGCACTAACTGGGAGAAATTCAACATTAAGAATATGTTACAATAATGTGAACAAATTTAGGAACATTACATGCTAACTGCAGTGCTTATAACACTGCAATTATTAACAAAACCCAGAAACACGGGGTATTTCTAAGTTCTTTACAAAGCAAGGACATGGCAAGCTGCCCTGTGTTCAGTGGACTGTGTATCTGAACTCGCCCTCCTATTTGCTTTCAACTTTCCATGTTAACCAGGGCACACACGAAGGAGGCACCATGGTTTCAAAGACTGCCAGTTTCTCATGCACAACAGTTTCAACAGAACAGGAGAAAAACCTACAGGATGCTATTTCTTTTTCCCCACCAACATCTGCACTGTTCGATGAGTTTCAACATACTACCGAGCATTCATTTCTGCATGACTTTCCATATTCTTTCAATTCTGGTTCCTAGGTATCCTTTCCATATATTCTACCACGTCAGCAACAAATCCATTAACAAGCCATCTTCAGGATTTCCTTGCGTGCCAGCTTCTGCATAGGTCCTGGAACAGCATTTCTCAAGGAGATGCCCATAAAGAACGCAGGCAGGACAGAGGCAGGGATTAGATTTGCACCAAAAGAAGCCTTCAAAACCATCTTTTTATCTCAATACAATACAACAGCACATTGCTGGAGATTGCACAGTGGTTTCTGCTCTTACTCCATTATATAAACTCCAAGTTCTCTTTATAAAAATATTCAAATCTAACTACTTGCTGAGCATTCAGAGGATACATAGCTAATGTATCAACCTCTTCAGCTGTGTACACAAAATACACGAGCATTTTGTAGTATCAAACGGATGATTTCTGCTTCAGCCTGCTATCATTAGACAAAATCTTCCCAAAATGGATTTAAGTCTAAAGGAATGAACCCAAAATGGAATGATAACATGGCATGAATGAAAGGAGAGAGAGAAAAAAAAATGCTTAAGACCTGCATCATTCAGGGAAGTGGCACTACTCAGACCACACAGATCTCGAGCGCTGCAAGCTTACATCACATTGCGTACATAAAATAAACCCTCATATCAACACATGCTGACAAAGAGACTTTCCAAAGCAGACCAGAATGCTTCTCGTTCAGGCAAGTAAAGTATCTTTGTCAGTAGAAAGTTTCTACCTGCATGCTGAGCACACCTCCACTGGAACACTCTGTTGACATATCCTTAGCTAAGGTCATCTAGCATCTTGGCATTTGGACCACAAAGTAAAATTGAGTAAAAATTGAACAAAGTAAGAATTCAGATGTATTAAAACCCACATTAGAAGCACTGCAAGTCTCTGTACAAATCCATTCATTTTGCACATAAGAAATTTTGCCTTCATATAATCATAGAATGCTTAAGGTTGGAAGGGACCTCCAGAGATCATCTAGCCCAACCCCCCTGCACACACAGGGTCACCTACAGCAGGTGGCTCAGGACTGCGTCCAAGCAGGTTTTGAAGATCTCCAGAGAAGGAGACTCCACAACCTCTCTGGGCAGCCTATTCCAGGGCTCTGGCACCCTCACTGTCAAGAAATTTTTCCTTAAGTTCCTGTGGAACTTCTGGTGTTTCAGTTTGTGGCCGTTTCCTCTAGTTCTGTCAGTGGCCACCACTGAGAAGAGGCCGCCCCATCCTCCTCACTGCCTCCCTTGAGGTACTGATAGACACTGCTCAGGTCTCCTCTCAGCCTTCTCTTCTCCAGGCTGAACAGGCCCAGCTCTCTCAGCCTTTCCTCACAGGGCAGATGTTCCATCGCACCCAATCCATGAAAGTCCTTCTCAACTACACCGCACGTGATTTGATTTCAACTAGGAAAGCAGAGGAAAAGCGGAAGTTGTGTTGGAAGAAGTGTCAGCTACTGCAGCTTCTTATTTAAGATTTGCTCTTCCTTGCCATCATATGACAAATATTAGGCTAAACAGACACCTCCACAAATTACATACAATGCTTGGAAAATTATTCTGGTAGCTCAGGAAACACATTCAGAATTTTGAAGTCTTATTGTAAAAAAAAAAAAAAATAATAATCTCATTGGAGGCTTTTGAGTCCTGCTTACTTGGAATTTATATTCATTCATGAAAAGTCACTAAGGAACAATAATTGTAAGCTCTATAAAAGGAAAAACATGTATGTTCTCTCATGTTACTTGCAAATCTAAAATACTCTCTACTATAATACATTTTCAAGAAACAAGCATTTCAGCATTGGCATCTTCAAAAATATGCTTTTAAAACAAAACATCACATTATTTAGACAACATCATACTCTGACATTCTGTAAAACTTACAATTATCAATGCATTTCAGGAGTTTTTAAAATATTAAAGATTATCTTCATGAATACATGCATTGGATCTTCATGCACAGGTAAGCATGCTATCCCAGCCAGAACAAGGGGCTTGAATGATGTTGATAACATGCTTTGAAATCCTTGGAATATGCACTGCAGAAAAAGAAGATGCAGCAACACCCTGTATCCCAAGCAAGCCAGTACTATCCATGCATACCATCCAGACAAAGAGGCAGCAGCAGTTAAGTTTTGGTGTGAGTGAGCACCTGCAAAACAGACCATGGGAATATACTCTGTAGGTAGGATACATAAGTCTGTTTGCTATGTCTTCAGTAGTATTACGCATGCTAGCTGCCTTACGCTAACATAAGCACCCTAGCAATGTTTCAAACACACCTTTCCACTGCTTGCAGATATGCCCCTGAATAAGCACAGCACCATTACTGGGCACTTAAATCTATCCATAACTTAATCTGTCAGAAGAACACTTGGGGTATAAATCTTTGTCCTGAACTATTTCTATAATACACAAGTAGCAAGTTGTTACCTGCTACTTATTGCTACTTAGAATTTATTAGTGACCGGGGGTTGCTATAAGACAGCTGCATGGTGATATATAGGAGATGAGATAGTGCATTCAGGTTAGCTCCTACTAGGCGCATTACACCTCACAAGTCACTACTGTAACATTATCTAAGGAAGATACAAGTGTATCTCGTAAGGATATATATGCTTAGGATGTCTGTTTTGAATGTACCAAAATGATAAAACAAGGTTGAAGTTGATTACTAAGGAATTCACTACTTCAAGATGTGGTTATGAATTTCTCTAATTTAAAAAGCCTCATTTATCATAATTTCATATATTAAAATGCAACTATCAAAAATGCTAGAATTCCAATAATCAGTTACTAATAACTACTAATAACTTTCATTAGTTAACACTAACCAAGCACAACAGCTTCAGAAAGTCACACATTCCTTCTTTCCTCTCCCTCCCAAACCCCCCAAAAAGAAATGAAAGGTACACTTTCATAAGCCCTTAAAATGGCTTATGTGACTCCCACTCTTCACAGACGTCTTGAGCTTGTGTCACTGATTTTTAACAGTGATGTGTTTTCCTGATTGACTCCAATACACTAACCTTTCAATCTGTTGCTTGTTAACTTACAAGCTCCCCCCTCAACTCCCATTCAATATCCATCACACACCACGGAAATATCACACAGACATGCACTAGGCTCTTGAGTTCCTAAGACTTCAGGCTCTGATCACCAATTTCCTATCAATGCCATATAGCAGTAACTGAACAAATGTAAATCCCTTCCTCATCTCTCATAAGAAGAGACAGCAGTGTTACTTGCAGCCAAAAGCACGGCCGTTTTAGTTAACGTGCTGCTTCAGGTCTCAAGTTAACTTGATACTGAGTTCCTGCGGTGCAAATCATTGCACAGCAGGGTCTCCTCTTTGTCTGTGCACTTACTGAGCACGTACAACTCTCCCGCCTCCAGCGGACACATTCACACTTCCTTTAACAGCCTTCCAGACATTCTGCAGCTGGTAATAGCCATCCTAACACAAAATGCAAGGAATTGAACAATCGCAGAAGTTATTCAGTTAAACAACTGAATCTGTTCAGCACTGATGCAGCAGCTGGCATTTCACTAGGACAGACAGTAACTATTTCCTTTAGTAAATTGAAACCATGCCCAGTGTGGGCCAAACAAGCAAAGAAGTTTCCCACTGCTAAGAAGAATCTTTCCATGCTCAGCACACCAGCAACACGGCAAGTGGGGCATCTATCACTACTGGCGCTCATTTTACACACAACTTTAGAGGAATAAAAGACTTAAAAGCTGATAATGCATCATAAACACCATGGCAGCAAATACATTTGTCAGTTTAAAGATTAAGCTCTAATCTTATTACTACAACTATCACAACAGTGACACTCTGAATAATATGTACCAGCCTATGTATACTGCATTGCTGAACTAAGGCCAAGCAGGAATTCACATTAGCACCAAAAACACAGATCAAGTTTTGCAGCCCAATCCCATGAATTTTGAATGGAAGCTTCTGTGTGCACTGCTTCTTCCTGAGACAAAGTGTTGTGGAAGGAGGACTCTAAGTATGGGATGAAGAATTTTGAATCCAGGCCACACCACAGTCACTACAATACGTTACAAAAGGACACTTGTAAAACTGTTAAATTACAGTGACTTCTAATGAGAAGTCAAAAACCACATACATATTCAAAAGACCTGCTAGAGGCAGAACAAGGCAAAGGCAACTGTTTATTTTGAAACAAGAAAACTGTCTTTATTAATTATATCAAAGGGGCAATGGAAGCAAAAGATTCAAACTTTTTCTTTAGCCATGATCTCCCCAAACAAAAGAACAAAAATAACTCCATTTTGAAAGAGCTGCACATTTCTTAAATTCATAATTCATGTCAGTAAACAGCATATTCAAGGTGGATTAAATAGTAATCCAGATCTCAAAACACATCTCTGGTTTCAATAATAAACAAATGTATGCATACATGCCTCTACTAAATACAGAAGAAAAGCATGTCAAACGGCCTTCCAACCTTTTAAAAAAATCTATTCAAGTTCCTTTGTGAGAGTATTTCTAGCATCATATAGCAGAAAAATTGGATAGGTTCAAAGCTGAAACTCTCATTTCATTGTGTTCTACACAGTAATATTTTAACACAATGCTCAGTAATCCAAAAGCACACAAAAGGCTACATAGCAGCAATTGCCTAACTAACCAAGAACGGTTTTCCTTTTTTTCAAGTACTTGATCTATTTTTGCCCTGAAATAACACCAGCTAAGTATTCCTAGCTGCTCTCACAATCCAGCAGCCTCCAACAGTAGTTTCCTCAACCAAAGCACAAGGCCCTAAACCAGACCAAGGTCTAGGGCTCAGAAACATGATACAAAATGGCTGTTCATTTACTACACTTCAGAGCACCTTAGAAAGAACATTCCACAAAACTATAACCCAAAATACTCTTCCCTCCTCCCCCCAAATTAGGAGGAATTTAAGAACAGTAATTTTATGAAACTCCTTCCAATGTCCTATCTGAAGTATGAATGAAATGAAGCATTGTGGAAATAATTGTGAAATGCCATTTCCAACAGCACACTTCATAATTCAGGCACACCTTCTCCATAAAGGCGCAAAGCTAACAGTTCACATCCTGACCATTGATACCTAAACAGAAACACCAACGGAAGAGGTCAAAGTCAGATTGTTTTACAGTTTCCTATAGACGAAGTAAATGTTTGGTGCCAGCTGTTATTTTTTCATCTCTCTCAAACAGATGATAACCTGGAGCACATGAATCAAAGACACCATCTTGCTGAGCATTCCTTCAGATACAGAAATAATTTGCAGTTGTCCAATTTCAGCTGTCTTCTTCCCCAAGGTTCTTTCTAAATCAGGGACCACTGCCATAAATGAACATCCCTTTCACCCAACAGCATCCTTCTCTGATTCTGTTCTTAGCAATAAATCACAAGCAAACTGCATGAGCACCTGCCTACTAAAGACCATTCAGGATTCTGCTTCCCAATGGAAAACAGGCCAAGGCGGTGGGGGAGCAGGGGGAGGTAAAAAAGAGCTGTTACTGAGAAGCGAGACTTTTGAAGAAGCTATCTAGGAATGATGAAATCTTTGGAAGTATTACGGCCTACAAAAACTGCATAAATAACTGGGAACAAGTCAGAAGGGGGCCATTTTAATAAAGAACTCATATATATATTTATACACTACACAGTTTTTGGCAATTTAGTGATAATATAAAGAAAAAAGTTCTCCCTAAGCGGCATTCGGCCTTTGAACTATTCATCTGTTACCTAAAAGCTAAAGGAGGAAGACAAAGCAAACAAGTCTTAAAATGCACTTCTAAAAAAGAACAAAACCAGAAGGAAATATACATTCTAAGGAAAGGAGAGAAAAAAAAAAAAAAAAAGACAATTTCATATTCAGCTCCACACTCTTGATGACTTATTTATGTTCTGACCCAAGATCTTTAATAACACCAGGTTTGTACATGACTACTATGCCCTAATGGAATAAACTGTCCCCCAAATGACTTTTTTTTCAGTTGAACTGCATAGTTGAAGCAGCATTTCAGTTTTACTGTCTCCATAGTTTCTTGTTTATTTCAGTCAAGACAAATATTTTGTTTATTAAAGAAGGAATGATCATGTCACGAAGGACTGTTGTCAGGGAACAAAAACAAAACTTTTAAGATCCTATGTTTTTAAAAAGCAAAGCTGAAAGGCAAGGATTAGGGAAAGCATATCTCGACAATCAAGTGTGGAAGAAACACCCAGCAAAATCTTTCCTTTTTTTTATACTTATATTTAGTTTAAGAGAAGAAATTGAGATCCATAGGTGAAGATGGACAAAAATCATAGGGTTTCCAGAAAGACAAGATGTTACCCATTCTTTTCCGGGAGAGAAAGAGAAACCCATGCCAGTTGGGAGAGGGAGAGAATAAAAGGCAGGATAGGGGACTAAAACAACACATAAATACACATATTGGTCAATATAAAGGAAACTGCTACCAACAGTAGTAAAACAAGGGCTCACAGATGCCTGAGGTTGGAGGGACCTCTGGGCATCATCTAGTCCAAACCCTCCTGCTCCAAAAGGGTCTTCTGTAACAGTCCAAAAATCAACTTACAAAAATTTTGCCAGCACCACAGAGATTAAACTTGATATCCGCCCAGGAAAACTCTTCCTTTCTGAATTCTAGTATTACTGCAATCCATGAAGACTTTCCTGTGCCTTTTGGACTCAGATTGATAGCTTTTTCTAGCTCCTCTTTCTTCTTCTTTGTTAGTTTAGATTTGTAAAAATCATTAGCCTATGGGAAATGAGGGGCCTACTGCTTACAGAAAGAAATGTATCAACTAACAGGTTGTAGTAACAAGTATTATTTTGTAGGTTTCTTTGTAAAGGTATGAATGCTCTGTGGTCCAGTTGGTAGAACAAGGAGTTAGAAACCTTGTTAGAAACCTAGAATATTCTGGCAAATGACCACAGTGCTTGAATTATATTTTTTCCCACCATTTGTAAAATTATCACTATTTGCTCATGTAAAAATCATTCACAAGTTTAATGTTAGAACATGTGCAACTAACTAGAGACTGATAAACAACATCTATGGATTTGTTTTTGAATTAAACTAAGTTCAGATACTTGTAGAATAAACAAAGTTAGTAAAATTCATTTTCCTAATCTTGAATATTCTTACAAAAGCAAATTTTATAGTGTTATGATCACAAAAGTGCTATCTAACCTTATAAAATTCTGTTATTACATTTAAGATTATGAATACAAGGCAAATACAAGCATAGTTCTGAAATCTTCCCCCTCATCTTTCTTCTCCCTAAACTACAGCTTCTTGGCTTCAGCTTGATTAAGAAAGCTGTCCCAGAAAAAAAAACTTGCCTTAGAAAGCTACTTATCATTACTCTAAAGGGCAGCACAAAGTTCTACTTTCAGTAATCTAAAAAAAGGAAATTTCCATCTAACAAGCTAAGAAGTTAAAAAAGGAAAAGTAGTTCTAAATGCAATATTAAATTAATGCAATATGGTAGCAAAAGACCAATTAGTCACCTTAGCAAGTGAAATCATTCTTGTAATGACATGGTTGCTCCGAAAGAAAAATCCAGTTGAGCTACATAAAACCAAGCTACACAACGAAAACCAAAAATCCATTTGACATCTCTAACCCTGCTGAGGCATTAATTCAAGTACAAACAGCAACTACTTAGCAATTCAGAGCCCGTTTACATAGACATTTTATTTGGGTACACATAGAAGAAGAGCAGAATTCATCTGTCGTCATAAAAAAATTGAACTATCTTAGGTTAAAAAAAAAAGGGGCAAAAATCAATGATTTAACATTAAACAGAATTTAAGAATCTTTACAAAGCACTAGAAAAATCCATGAGGCACCTCAGTAGATTATACACAACAGCCACGGTGCAATGCCAGCATATACATGCTATAGACAGTAAAGCCAGAAAAGCACCAGCCCCGAAGGCTCTGGCAAGGGAAAGCCCTGTACAGTCTCCCTAGGTACCTGCAGAGCAATTTGCACAACAGGCAAAATTCACACATCATAAGCCCTTTATTGAAAGAATCTGTGTCTTAGACTCTGCATCAAAACAATCATTTTAAAATCTTGATTCTGTTCTTGCTTTGCAAATTCTATGCGTTTCTGCCACATCTACTCGCTTTAAAGAAAGCACTACTGCAAAAAGAACAGTATGACTGCGATGGACACCATATATATACCCCTCAATAAACCGAGGGGGGAACATTCTAAAATAGAAGTCTCAAAAGAAACAGGAATTCCATCATATAGACGGAATGCTAAGCCACATAGAGGAAGAAGAAGGTTTGTAGAAGAGCACACAAAGATCTGTGCAAGGAGGAAGAGGCAAGCACGGATCTTTCAAGTGTCAGGACAGGACATCTGCCACAGCAACAGTTCAGAAGACAACACACATTGGATTTAAGTTAAATTGATTTGATTACAGCTACAAGCCAGCATTTGGATTAATGTGAGAAGGTCTACATATAATGAGTTGGACCCCTTCTGGTGGAAAACAACAAAAGCCTGGCATGTTGCCTTTGAAAAAGAAAAAGAAAGAACGAAAGAACGAAAGAAAGAACGAAAGAAAGAACGAAAGAAAGAACGAAAGAAAGAACGAAAGAAAGAACGAAAGAAAGAACGAAAGAAAGAACGAAAGAAAAAAGAAAGAAAGAACGAAAGAACGAAAGAAAGAACGAAAGAAAGAAAGAAAGAAAGAAAAGCAAAGAAAAAAAAACAAAGCCTCCTCATGCTACAGTTTCTTCCCAACTCTTACCAGCTCAAATATCCTTCACAAAGCTTAAACAGTAGCAACATGTTCAGATGAAAATGGCTATAACCATGCAAACGATTGCACCCTCACTGGAATTAAACATATTCAACAGATCAAGCAAGTTGAATAGTCAACAGGTAACCAAAGAGATAAGCAGACAATGTAACTTTTCCTCTCACATCTCCCTGTCTTTCTCAACACTCCCTCAAAGGAAAGAAATCTTTTCCTGTTCTGATCTATTTTTACAGTCTAGTGCATTGGTATTTTTGGAATATCTCCAACTGTATTCTTTACTGGGGCATCATAACTGAATGCCTGATTTCAAAATCATTTTTAGTATATTCTCCTAGGCTACTTCAGAGAAAAACACTGAAGTAACAAAGGATCTAGCAATGAGAGGTGCCAATGTTAAAACCTAGTACACAAACTTTTAAAAAAAGAAAACACTATTGCTAGCAGAAAAAAAAAAAACTTTTTTTTTTTTTTTTTTTTTTTTTTCTGTAAATGAAAACCCGGGTCACATCAGCTCATTAGCAGTCTGCACTCAGGGGAAATTTCTGACAACGCTACAGGCAGGTACTGTAATTGCCAGGTTATTGATTAGATGATCAATAGGGCGGTTGATCCAGAACCACTTCGGCCTTGGGGGCCACCCCGATGCCTCCCGGGCTCCCTCCGTTTCCCTGGAGGGGAGAAAGGCGGCGAGGAGGCTCCGGGGGGGACCCGTCCCCGTCCCCCCAGCCCCGCGAGGGCAGCGAGCTCCTTCACACACCCCATGTGCCGCCTACAGCGCAGCCTGGGGAGGGTGCGGCAGGAACTCGGCGCAGCGGAGGCTTTTTAATACTATTTTCAAGCGGACAGCACGATCAGCTACGATTTTTTTAAACTAATTTTTATTTTTACCTTTCTCCCTGCTTGGCGCTGGCAGGCGGCGGGTGAAGCACCGTCTGGTTCCCTTCCATCTCCACCACGCACTTGGTGTTCAGCTCCAGCTCTGCGGGGCAAAGCGACAGGGGCTGCAGCCGCGGCGGGGGCCGCC
>VZSV01000021.1:3614193-3631746 GCA_013398735.1 Nothocercus julius
AAGCCCAGGCGCCTCCCGCCTCCTCAGCCGCGGCCGACGCTCGTTTGCATAACCCCGCCCACCGCCCCGCCGAGCCCAACCGCCATCTTCCCCGCGGCGGCGGGGAGAGCGGCGCCGCCGAGGAGGGGCGGAAAAACCCTCGGCCCCAGTGAGCATGCGCCGGGGGGGAGGCGGGTCTCTGCGCGAAGAGCGGCGGCGAGGGGGCGCTGCAGCGCCTGCTTGCGCATGCGCGCAGAGGGCGGTGAAGCCACACGAGGCGCTTTGCCCTGGCGGTGTTTCCCCTCCCCGTCACGTGGTGGGGGTGACGAGGAGGTGCCGGGGGCGGTTAACATGGCGCGGGGCGGGGGTTGGGACCCTGCCCTGGGGCAGTGGCGGTGTCGTGGCCGTCCTTACTGCTGCCAGCTCTTGATGAGCAGGGGCCTCTGGGACGCAGGGGGTTGGGAGCAGGTTCCTGCCCCATGTGGAGTCAGGTGGCGAACCCGAGGCAGCGTATGCCCGGCCTTCCACCTTCCTCTCTGTCTGGACTCGTGCAAGCACCTGCCAGGCTCTATAGTCTCGAAGTAAACATGACGGGAAATACCTGAATACTCGCTTTTTGTTTGTTTTGTTTTTTTTTCCCTGAATGGGATGACCTTTTTTAGAAAGCAGAAGGATTCTTCATTATTTGAGGCTGAATGGAAGCGGACTTACTGAATAATGCTCAGCTGATAAACACCAGATAAACACTAAATTGAGAGTAGCTGCTATGATTTGTGAAGATTTATGTCATCGCCACAAAGCCCCTGTATGATTCCAGCAGGCAGCAGGTTACATGGAACTTTTGGAAGTTTATGGACCTGAAAAATCTATAAACTGCCCAGAAACAAGTATTTTGGCATTTGGGGATTTTTTTGACAAAAGGTACACATCGGTCAATTAGAAAATAATTGCTTGGTATGCTCCTGGTGCAGGCACTGGTAACCTAGCTGAACTGTGTATTTTGCATGTGCTTAGAAGACTGGAGGTTATGGTCAGATAAAACTACCCTGTTCTCAGGCTTTATGTCCTTAAAAAAGAGCTCTGGAATGTTGCAACTGCTCATGTGGTGATGCTTTTCCAGACAACAACTGGCAATTGCTAACAAGTGCCTGTCCAAATACCACAGGAAGGAGTAGAGTCCGTTCACTAGTAGTGAGTTCAGCATCAGGAAAAAACATTATAAACACTAATGCATTATCCCAGAAGCTCCAAGGACAGCTTAGCAATCAGTGGATTATCTGAGAAAGATTTTTAGTAAAACTGCAGTACACTTAGGATCTCAGGATATCCTTCTTTTAGAAGTGTCTTGTTAAAACTTTGTGGTTTTGTTTTGCTTTGTTTTCCCCCAAACCTTCAGGGAAATATATGCCATAAATCAGTCCTTATCATCTAATGCAACTAACTGGCAAGTAATCCGGACGCAAAATAGTGATATCTGTAGCATTCTGCTTGCTGAAAAGGCAGGTTAAATCACAGCTGGGATTATTCTGTCTCCGCTAAGGCTAAACTACTGCGAGGAGAGTGGGCTAAACAAACAGCAAGATTAATAGATGGCTGCTCAGAGAAACAGGAGATATTTCAAAAAGAGGTAAAACCAACCAATGGTACTGAGGAGGTAGAGAGAGTCATGTCATTTATTCCCCTACCCTCACTCCCTCCCATGCCAACCAGAGAGTTTTGAGTAGCGAGTGACTGGGAGTTGCTGAAAGCAGAGAGAAGCCAGGAACGTATCTGGAGTAGGTCCTGTTGCCCCTGAATGGCCAGCGATTCCAGGAATGCTGAAAGGAAATGTGAGATATGCACTTAGCATGGTGAAACAGAAACTTTACCAAATAGAGCGGAGTATCTGGAGAATGTCACTAGCAATAAAGCGCCTCTGAAGCTGGCACACACTGATATCTTTCCTGCGGAGGCTGGCATAGGAATGACGTTTGTTGTGAAATGCATCGTAAGTATGTGGTTCAGTCATGAAAGGGAAGGGGAGATGTTGAAGTGAGACATCCTACCTATGACTGTAGACAGTGAGAACCCAGATCAAAGTGAGCTTGAGTTGCGTGGGCTTGCAATTGGTCTGGAGTGACTGTGCAAAAACTGAGTTCTGCAAACTTGGATAATACTAGGAATGATAGCCAAGATATTTTGGGAAGATAGCCAACAGATGGAAGGAAAAATACTCCCTTCCACCTCTATTTTCCACCTCTTAGTGGGAAAAAATATAGCAGTGCAAGATTATATAAGAACAGTGACATTTGCTGAAGGGAAAATAAAGGGAATCGTTATGAGATTGTCTATGATTTTGGCTGTGGGAAAGGTCTGGAAAACAATTTCTTGTGAATATCTGGAATAGACCCTGGAAGAAGTTCAGCCATTTGCAAATGCAGAAAGGCAGCCATGCAAAAGAGTTTGAAAAGGGAGATTAATTTCTCCTAATATAGACTGTAGCTGTTTTCTTCCTGTGGAATTCAGATTTCTTTGAAATCTCTCTCTGGTGTAAGCTAATGGGAAAAGGATTTTTTTCTCTTTCATTTGTATCAGCACGTCTGGAAAAACAACTGCCAAGAATGACATGCTGGTTCCATAACTTTTTCTGACCTCCTGAGGAAGGGTTTTTGGCAACACCTATGTCAATACCTGAAAACATCTGTTAGGCAGAATGCATGTAGCAGAATGTGGTTTTGGTCTCCTCTGAACCTTTGCCATTAGAGCAGAAGAGAAAGGGACTCATGTTAGAGAGGCCTTCTACATCTTTCATCATAACTAGTTGAAAGAGCAATCTATGCTTGATAGATTCACCAGAACTGAAAAGAAAAAATATATATATTAGTTTCTCATGGACTTGGATATTAAAAATGGTGTGTAGATATAGATGTATATCTTGCAGAACTGGAAAACATTTTTTTTAAGATCCTGTAAGCAGAAAGAAAGAATGGACTTGATAAAAAAGCCAAAGTGTATGTGCCAGGATAGCAAATGGTTGATTTTGCAGGTAGGGGGATACTAGCCCTTTGGTCAAAAATCAACAGAAAAGAGTTAATTTACCATGACCATCTTACAAGCAAAGCATACCCAAAAACTTTTTCAGAACCATTCAGGGCAGAAGCCGCACATGGTCAGAAAGTCTTCCCACCATGCAGAAATGAAACAGAAGCCAAACAGTCAAGTCTTTATTTACATGTGTGTATCTTCTTTTTCTAGTGCAACTGGTTTGACTTTTATTTATGTTTTGGTGCATAACTAAAAAATCCCTGGGCCCATCTGATGGTGCAGCTAGTGGAATCTGTGGTTTCTGTGGAAGGGCTTCATGTGGTCGTGTTTACTTGATTTTAGGAGGACTCCTAAGGCATTTAGAGGTGGTTAGTCACATATATGAAAGCCCAGCTGTGCAAGATGCTCTGGGATGCGCCTGCTTCTGAAGTGCAGATCTGTATGTCTAGTTGCACTTAAAATATAGGAACAGCAAAGGAAAATATCAGCTATCCTAGCACAAGTAGTGCACCGCAAATCTACAAGTTGAGCAGGAAGGGAATGCAAAGAGAAGAAAGAAGAGGTAAAACATCAATGAAGTGTTGTCAGTCTTTGTAGGTCCCAAAATACAGATACTTAATTGCTTCTTGTCTTTACTTGGGTTTTTTTGTTTGTTTGTTTTGTTTTTCTGTTAAGTAATAGTTTATACATATTTGGCATAGAGCTTTAGTGACAGTACTCATTCCTACCTGTACCTATGCTTTTGCGCTGACAAGGAAAGAGGATGCTTGGAATATGCTGGAGAATATGAAAATGGCAGAAGGAAGGGAGTACAATTTAGGGCACGAGGATATTTGTCTTCTGGCATTGTACCAAACACAGCTGCCATCTGGGACCCTTTATATTTCTGTCCTCGCTCCTGGTGGCAGCTCTGGATGAATGTCTCTCACCTGTCAGCATTTGCCAGCCTGGCCAGTTTTCCCCCTTGCAACCGTCGAGGGATCCTCGCGTGTCATTCCCCCATCGGGATTCGCTGCCGGCTCTCCCACACGTGCCAATGGGTGTGAGATCCCACATGAGAAATGAGAGCTTGAGCAGCGCCTCAGCAGTGAGCAACAAGGAGAGCCAGGGGAAGTGATGGCTGAGGGTGAGGGGAGCAGGGGTGGGAGCACCGCGGAGGAATCGACTGGAACCACGCTTCCCTTGTTCCCCTTCCAGTCCCTGCTCTCCTCCATCCCCGTTGTTTTTCTGGTTCTGCACCACTGCAGTCAAGGGAATTTTGCAGCTTCAGTGAGGGCAGGATTGGGCCTTTGCTCTTTATCTATTTCATTTTTCTTTCTTTGCTTTCAAGCATAAGGACAACCCCCATGGATTTGTCCATCAATGCACAGTTCAACAACAACAGGAAGGAAAATATCACACTCCTTAATAAGTTCTGATGGGATATTGCACTGCTCCTTATCTTCCCAAAGCAAAGCAGAGATGATGTGAATTGACATTGTCACGTCTGTGTCTTCCCAGTGTAAGAAAAACATATTCTGAGCAGGAGGATGGATTGTAATACTTGATGACATAGCAGCTGGGGGGTGATACTGGGCATCCAGAGTTAATCCCTGAGGTCCTGCTGGAGGGGCACTGTGTCCCGCTGACCTCACTTCTTCCACTGAAGGTGGGGAGTGATGTCATGGTGCCCAACAGGAATATCCCTCTTGTCAGCAGTGTCCCCAGCAGATACCTTGCTGTGCCTGACTTTGCACGCTGCCACCAGCACGACAAAGCTCATTTTGTGAAAAATGAGAAAAGAAGGAAGTGGCAGCAGTGAGAGGCCGGAAAGCAAACTAATGTTTTCTTTCTTACAATATTGAAAGTGTCAAAAGAAAAACAAAATATTTGATTTTGCAGCACCCGAAGTCTACAAGATGCTTATGCTGAAGCTTTTAAAGAACAACTCTAACCCAAGGCATGGATTTTGTAAGACTGACTAAATTAAAGTTTTTTTTTGTATTTCCTAATTTTTGCTAAGTATTTTTTTTTTTTAAGACCCTTTTGACTGTGTCTGCTTCAGGCCAGACAACCATCATGTACCTCCAGCATCTTTATGGGCCTAGAAAGGCACTGTGGTGATAGATTCTGCAGACTCTCCTAGAGAAAAGAAGCTTTAATCGTCAGCGTTTGGATAAATGCAGAGTACATGGAGGAAAACTTAGCCCTGTCTGAGTGCTCAAAACTACATACAGTGGCTGAGGGCTGTGTATTTAGGTTCCCTTTAGCATACAGCTTTTAACAGGCACTAGTGTTTCAAGCTACTCCAGCTCCGGACAGAGTTGGCCTATAGACCTTTTCAGTGGTGAACAGACCAAACCTGTTCTCATGGCCTAATTTCAATATGTTTTGAATGATCTGTTTTGCTTTGCCTAGGTGAGGCCCTAGCCTGCTGCCCACCTGCGTTCCCGATCAGGATGAGCGAGAGCAGATTGCGCTCTGGAATCGAGGGTGAGCAATTACACTGAATGTCCCCAAGGCAGATTGAGTCATGTCTCCACCAAGCTCAAACACTCCTTGCTGTGAGGGAAAATAATATCAAATGTGATTCACCTGATCACATCAGATGTTTTGTCTCCATCTCTGATACAGTGTTACGGTGGAGTCTTTTGGAAATGTCAGTGCTGTTTGTAACACAGTGGATAGGACTAACCTATTTGTGAAAGTAGCTGCTTAATTTTAGCTACATTTAACCACATTAATATTCCAGAGAGGATAATCCCTTTGTGCAGCTCGCTTAAGAACAGAAGGCAGGGAGCTTTATTCTCTATCTCCTGTCATTTAATAGAAAGAAATAATTTAAAGTTATTGGGTAAACTTTAATGGTCATTGCCATCTAGAGATGCAAAGTCATATTAAGAGAAATAAATCAGGTTAGAATCAGACTGGAACCTCGAAACTGATTGGAAGCAAAGAAGGAAACAAAATTAGAAAAATTTGTAAAATAAAATTATAATACATTTACTGATTCCTTAGCTTTAAACTGCTTTCAGTTTAAAATAACGCACACAAATAAAACAGGTATTTTAGCTCAGATGCTTTTTAATGCACTGTGGCACTTTGACTGAATTTTTTACTGATTCCAAAGTGAACTCCCGTGCCATTTCAGGAGGGGGTTGTTTTAGGGCAGGGAACTTAGAATCCCTGTCATCTTAACCTCAGAGCCTTATTCTTGTTCTGTCTGACTGTAACAGCTATTCATGAGCTATATAGCTCACATTCCTCTCAAGGAAAGAAGTGATACAGTGGTTGATTTCTTAATGTGTGTTAATTAACGACAACAATTAACTGTGTAATATCCCTTTATGGCCACAGAAGACCCCACAGTGACTCCCCAAGATTCAGGTAGCTTCCTTAATTAATTTATAGCAGAGAAAGTAAGTCGATGAGTATTCAGATGGGATTCACAACAAAGTGATACCATGACAAAAGCCTATGTGGTTTGGGCTGTAGCACTTTTTTCCTGTGTGAGAGAGGAGGTGCTGATGACACAGAAAATCACAGGGGAGGGTTTACCTGACACAAGTCTTGTGGGAACATTTAGCGAAGAGTTCAAACGGGAAAAGACCCAGAAAAGGGTTACTGGGAGGACTGGGGAGCAAAGAGTCTTATCAAATGGAGCCAACTCAAAGAGTTTGGTTTGTTTGGTCTAGCAAAATGAAGGTTGAGAAGGGGATATGGTTGTTTATGCTTCCTTTTATGCACCAGTCAAAAAGCAGGGTGATACTTAAGCTAATGAAAAACATTTGCACAAGAGCAAAAGAATATAAGCTATCTGGGAACACATTTGTGTTGGAAATTGGAGCTCCCAGGGGAATGGATTAACTCTTAAACAGAAGAACAATCAATAAACCTAGTTAGGTTATTTTATGAAATAATTATTTACGAAATAATTTGATACTATCAGGAAAGACGAGGTGCATGTGATAGCAGGGAACATGTTCTGCTGACCCTGCTGAACACAGGACAGACACCTTCCTGTGCCCACTTGAAACCTGAGAGTGATGAGAATATTTTATGGTAGTGGAAAGGGAAGGAAAAAGAAAATGAAGATTTATGCTTTTAAGAAAGTAAGATCATAGGACACCAAAGGAAATATAGCGGTATTGCCTATTGTTGTTAATGCAATAACTTTTGTAAAGGGGTTGATGTAAGAAAATTAGTTTAAAAGACAAGCATTTTTACCATATTATTTTCCTTTGCATCCTGCCCTTACTTTATATATATATAATAGAAATTAGATGTTCATCCTAAGGGAAAAACTAACTGCCACAGCTAGTTTCTAACATTATTTACAATTTAAATCAGTAGGCAGGCCCCAGGGAACAGAAGGAAAGGACAACCCTCCCATTATTCCCCCTACCCTAGAAAGCTCTCGCCCCTCTCTGTCATTATTGTAAGGAATGCCTGGAATGCAAGCGTGACTCCAGCAGATCCCTGCCGTTCTATTGTGACTCTGAGTCCCGAATGGAGACTGAGGACGCTGGCGATCAGGAAGCCGGGCTCTGAACACTGACCCACTGTCTAGAGCATTACAATAAACATTATGCATTTGCTATGTGCAAATCCACATCTTACCACAGAGCTGATCAAGAGAGACAGAAATACTGAGTCTGCAGCCCCAAAGATCCCTCGGTTAGCGCTCGCAGGCTACCTAACCTTCGGCAACACTCAGGGCCTGTTTCCAGAGACATGATTTCTGCTCAGGGCGGGTGGAGAGGAAAGCTGTAAACACAAACAGTCTGATATGTGGCAGCAGTCTCTTAAAATAGAAGTGCAGAATTGCCATTAACCCTTCAGCCTCAACCAGAGCCTCGCTGTTGGCTTCCCTTCTGCTTTCAGAGAGGAGATGAGCTGTGCTGGCCGCCCCTCGGCTCTGCTGCCCGTGAGGAGGGCGGGCGGGGAGCAGGGGCTCCGCTTGCTCCGAAGCTCCGAAGCTGACCAAGATGAAACGGGACCTTACGCAATCCCATCTCAGCGGTGCCAAGGGCGTGTGTTGTCCCAAAGCGTGGCAGAGGAAAGAAGCTCTTGCCCTTTCTTCTTGAAAGCGCCCACAGAACAGCAAGAACAGCAAACATTTGGGGGTCTCCATCTAAGGAAGCTGAGCAAGTCAAAGCCTTGAGAGCAAAGGTGGATTTGCCATTGTTAAAACATGAGAAGTTAGTTCTGCTCAGCACAGCTCTTGGATCCGCTCTAAGTCTGTTGAAGTCAACAGGAAGATTCCCATTAAGTTTGACAGGTTTCATCACTTCCTGCATAAGGTGAAAACAAGAGCTGAAGGTGCTAATTAAAGCGCATGACAAGACTCAAGACCTGTTATTGAGACAACAAAACACCCAATCATGTCACCACACACACCGTTCTCTCTAGCCTGAAGAAAATATTTCAAATACAATCCTCCAATAATCAACGGAAAACTAATCAACAACGGATCACACTCTCCTTTTTAGCTTGGAGACTCTCTTACTGCAACTGTTGGGAGAACTTTTTTGGCATTTCACTTCAAATCTTATTCTCTTTCATTCATTTAATTCTTTAATGGAATAGCAAAAAATAAAAAAATAAAGTTTACGCTTTACAGGAGAAAAAAGTAGAGAAAAAGAATGCCTATGCAGGCTTCCCAGCTCCTAGCATTGAGTCTACACCAGCGTTTGACAGTGAAACTCAGAGGTATCATCTTCAAATGATCCCAGTTGCATCACTGATTGGACACAGTCTGCTGCTATTGCAGACAACTATAAAAATGCCAGTGACTTGCTACCTAATTTAGATTTTTCCCTACGTAATCTTACTACAAATGGAACTGCACAGGGTGACCTAGGATAGAAAGGTTCCTAAAACTGTTAGCCTACATGTGATTTCAATTCTACAGTCCTTCACCCCTTTTTCTCTTTGAATAAAACTTGCACGTTGTTCTCCAAAACACATTCCCTGAATGGTTGAAGTGCTTTCCCACCATTAATATTGTGATCCAAGGGTTTCCTCCCTTCACTCCAACAGTAAAGTTGAAAGGCTATTTTAGAAAAGAAACACAGCAAAACCAAAATAGGGACTGAAGCTCTGAGTGGTCTAATGCTTCTTCTGAAATCAAAGTGGTGTGAACACTCACGCACACACAAATGCAGAGTTTGACTGACAAAGGCTAGTGAGAAATGTAGTTCTGAAAAACACTTTAAGGGACTAACCACAAAATAGGAAGAATGGGTGAGGTCTCCTCAACAGTCAAAAATAGGATTAACATGATGAGTTTAAGAAATAAAAATGTAACTATCAAGAAAAAGACTTGAGATTCAAGTTCAACGCAAGTAAAAGGGTGAAAGTACCTTGCTACATATAAACATTTCAAAATAATTTGGCAAAAGAGCTCTTATTTCTCCAATTAAAGACATACAAGAAAGAGATTTTTGTTTTAAGATGGACTTTTTTTTAATCTCAGTAATACTGTAATAATAGAAAAATGACAAAATCATATCAGTTGCATTTTAATGATAACACCATCCATCAACCACTTAATCACATCACAAAATAACTGACCTTACATAGGAATCCAAGGCCTAATCCTGAACCTGGGGCAACCTCAACTTTGCTTTGCTGAAACAGGAAAAAAAAGCAGCTCAGTTACCATCTGTTCTTTAAAGGTCTGCTCTGTGCAGTGTGCACAGACACAAAAGGAAGGTAACTATCCTACGGCCTCAGAAACCCTTTCGCGCAGTCTGCCTGGGGCCTAGAACCAGCAGTGACCTCTTTACCCTGCGGAAAACTTCCTTCCGTACCCATCTTCAATGGTTGGCTCTGACCAGTTGCGTCCTCGCCAGGCTTCGCACGAGCGCTTCACGTGTCCGTCCCGCACGCGGGACAGCGTGTGCGGGTCTTGTCCGAGGCTGCTGGCTACGGGGAGCCGTGCGTGCCCAGGGGGACGCGTTGTGCTCATCCGCCTCGGCCGGACGGGCTGTGAGGAAGCAGGCGAGTATTCAGTGTGCTACAGGAATAGGAAAAGCTAAAGCATTACATTAAATTTGTTTGACGAAAGATTTCTGGTGTTGACAGAAAGTTGTAATCAGTTAGAATGTTTTGTAAACATGCACAGGACTTTTGGCATGTAAAAAAACAAACCAGCATTCCCAGAAGTTGTCATAACGAGGTTTGCTGCAAAGACTTCTCCAGGGCTGGTCTCCATACTAGCCCGAATCTCCCTGACTTCAAGCCCAGTCCTGCAGGTTTATTTATGTGGTCAATTCCATTTGCAGTGTTCACAACTGTGCAGATAAACTGTTTATGAAAGACCAAGCCTCAAACAAGTTGCTGTAAGGAATAATTAAGACTAGAAAAATAACATATATATTTGAAATACTTCAGGCTCCATAGCACCATACTGTAAAGTTAAATTGATGTAGAAGCTGAATTGGAAATTGAAAACTGATGTAGACTCACAGAAGGACCTTAATTCCTACCTAATTAAGCACTATGACACAGTCATATCATTTTCATATGAAATCTATTTTAAACCTTTATTATTTTATTTGTCAAATATTTTTGGTAGCTCTCTTAAAGAGCTATCTCTATGTTTCTTCTCAGGTTACCTTCTTGGACCATGTTTGTAAAGGACACACCTTTATTTCTTACTTAGTCTTCATTAAATACTGGTTAATACTGCGCATTCTATAGTCCATATTGTTCAGGAAATCGTGCTGGATGAGCAGAATAGTTTAATGTGTTTTTCTATCTTTTGACTATTTATATTTAGAACAAATAACAGTAAATGGATTATCTTCTGAGATTATGTAGGTGTGACAGTTCTTTTGAGATCATCTTCTCTGTACCGTAATTTTTTAAGGCAAGATTTGATGGGCATTTTAAAAAATATTTTTACAGTTTCCATGGAACAAGCTGTTTCATTTTCCAAACTGTAATTTTATCTCCCTAATCCTTTACCCTACTTAAAATTGCTTACCTTTTTTTGTTTACAAAGCACATCACTATATTTAGGTATTTAGACTAGGTACTTAAAATGCTTTACAGAATTTGCTGACTAGCCATGTTTTCATGACTTAAAAAACAATATATCTAGTGAAAACAAGTTTCATTCTCACCTCAACACCCTCTCCCATACAGTACTCACCTAAGAGCAAAAATTATTTCCAATAATACAGGCATATTGAGAAAAACATATGCATTCATTCATTTATAAGGAGTATACTTCTGTGAAAAGCTTAGTTTGCTTCAAATGTTTAGTTCCCATGCTTTTGTCCTGCAAATATAGAGTTGAAAGTGATTGATAGATACTGTATTCTTAAGTATTACCATCTGAAAAGCACCTAACTGTGAAAACTGTTTAAAAGTAGGTTATTCCCCTGGAATTATCCTCCTGGAGCTCAATACTAACCAAGAGGTAAGTGTCCTTCCCTTATCTGCTTGCCCGTTTTCCAGACTGAGATGCTTCACATCTTAAGAATGCGTGCCCTTTACTGGGACGGTGGGTGTGCTCAGTGCTCTGATTTCCTGGGAGTTCCCCTTCTATTTAAGCCACAGACAGCCTTTTTTTTTTTTTTTCCCTCCTCTTCAGATTCAATCTCTTCTTATTCTTTTCCTCAAAATGAAATAAGCAACTTGATCGCTGTAACGCAGGCCTCCTCCTCAGAGAGCGTCTTCAAGTCTTCAAGCTCTGTGACTACACGGCTTTGTGGAGTACACTGGAAGCAATTCCTTAAGAATACACTGTAAAATTCATTATACACTTTCATCATTTATAGGGAACACCAAAGGAATTAATAACAACGAGGCTACCAGTAAAATGTCTAAAGTGCTTACAAAATCATGAAGGCAAGTCCTAGACTAAACAATAATTAAACATGGACTCTCCTTTGTTAAAGTACTAACCTTGTAATGGGAAGTCTGGGATCTAGTGTCAAATCTGCCAATGCTTTCCCTTCACTTGCAGCTCTTGTGGGCAATGGCATTTATGTCAGAACATAAGAACATTTATGTTGTGTTTGGAAGGCCAAGTTCAAAAACCCTGTAAGGCTCTTGGAAAGCAGAGAAGCATCATCTGCTTTCTGGAAGCCTTGTCTGTATTAGCTTTGAACTTACCTAGGAAAATCACGCAGAAGCGATAAGCCCACGGTAAGTAAAGGTCTGGTTAGGGAGAGCCTCTGTGGCACTGCACGTCTCTGCTCAACCTGAAGACGAGCACCTTTCTGAACACCAGGAGGCAGCACCCAGATCAGAATCAGGATGTCAAAAAAATGCGAAAACCAAAACCTGAGTGTCCAGCCACAATACTGGAGGCAAACAGCAGCACAGGGCAGACTCTTCTTTCAGCACTAAAGAACATAAACCAAACTTCATGAAGGTCAGGATGGACCTAGGTGCTCACAGCCACCCTGAAGCTGCAAACTCTTTATTGGAGATTAGCAAGGACGCAACAGGCGACAGACACACATGCCAGTCTCTTCCAAAGCAGCATCTCTTGATGGTACTGAACATAAAGCTAGAAAAACTCCACGACGTGAAACCCAGTGCACAATGCCTGTAAGAGAACAGACACTGCCTTCTGTGCCCCTTTCTAGGCCTGCTCTAAGTCCATTTATTTAGACGATGGATTTGTTTGGTATATAGAGTGAGCAACGTTAGAGGGAACCTCATTCAGAAAAGTATTGGGTTTTAATGATGTGAAAATCTTTGAGATAATGCAATCTTTCTTCCGTAATTCTTCATCTGCTATAACTGTCTTCTTCAGTGCCACTGAAACGTGGAGGCAGGATAGGCATTGGTGCCATCTGTACGGCTGCCCTGAAGCAGCACATCCCCATGGCCCTCAGGAACAGCGTGGCGGAGGCCAGGACGCAGCAGCAATGCTCCTGCACAGGGAGTCTGTCTACACATCTTTCTTTTTTTTTTTTTTAAAAAAAAAAACCTCTGTCACATGGAGGAAAGCTGCTTTACATCTCTGTCAACCCTTCCAAGATGGAAATATTTCTTGTACTCAAGACCCTAATCTAGATGGATCCTGCTCTGTAGTAGTTTAGGGGCTGGATGTTACAAGAGGTCTTAATCTTTATAATTACATTATAATTATTAAAATTAAAATTATAATCTTAATAATTGTATCTTTTCTTCAGAAATAATTTTAGATACAGAATAATAAAAAAAAATCATGTTATAGGACACAATTTAGATTCACATTTCTGAAACCCCTGATCTGATCTCTTTATTGCTAGACATTATAAAATTACCCTGGTATATTTTCATGCAGCGACAGCAATCTGAGAACAGACCTTAAAAATAAATCACACTGGAGCCTCTGTGTGTGTACAGCAGACATAACCTGCAGTAGAGGCTGAAGAGTCGACATTAAGGGAACACTGTCCATGTTTTTTTTTTACTAGTAATTGATGTAAATGGAGCAGAGAATTACTCAAAAGTTTTTTTGTTGTTGTTGTTTGCTTTTTTAAATAAATGTGCAGCCCAGATGAAAACCCTACCTCTCTTTTCCAAGGGTAAGGACCTATTTATCTATCTCTGTTTTGAACATGCCCAGCAAGACCCCCAAACCAAGACAGACCTAATTCTATCTGCTTGAGCATGGGTTCCTCACACTGCCATCCCTCTCTCAGAGCCGAAGTTTTGTTCTGTTGAAATCTGTGACTAAATTCCAACTGACTTCCAGCTGGACAGGAACAGTATTTGTCCCTTTGGCCTTCAAAAAAAGATGGTGCATTGGTGTCGTCCTGAAAGCAACGTATCTAAAATACCCATAGGGAAGATGTGCATATGTGCATAGAGAGAGAGAAGCTAGAGGGGGTCGACGTCAAAGCTTTTTGATTTACCATCCACACACTGGCAGATCCCTATCCCCCCTTATCTCATGAATCCTCTTTGTACGACAAAAGAAAGATTCTGGGTTTACTGCTGCATTTTCCCTTATATGCTGAACAACTCTAAATAAGGGCTTTATATAGTACTGTGTGGCTTTTCAATTTAGACATCCAAATAAAATGACATAAGGCAGAATTCAGTGTTTTCCTTGACAGATTTGTTGTAGCAGGCTATGCTTTATAGCAAAGGGAAAACAGCTGCATCTTTCAGCAAAAAAAAGCACACACCTGCCTGCACCAGGTAAAGCACAGGCTGCTGCAGACAGTAGAGCGCACACTATGTGGAACAAAGACACAATGTTTATTTTGCTTACAAGCCCCAACCTCAAGCGATTTTTAGTCCTACTCCAGAGAACAGAGAAGCAGAATGGGCAGCAATGTGAATAGCTGGGGATTTTAGAACAGCATGAGTCAAACATTTGAAAATCAGCACTTCAGCTGTGGCAAAGTTGCCAGCATGGCAGGGGACACTAGAGGTTTGTGCATCCATGAGACTGGAAGCAAAACCAGACTCCTGCTCTCCATTATCCTAGTGCACAGGAAGGTTTGAGGAGGTAAAATCTCACAGCCTACAGTTTGGAGGATGCATCGAGGTCCCATAGCTGCTACTGCTATAAACCATTGATTATGTATGAATAAAGCACCCAGGGTCTTACATGCACTTAGGAACACAGCAGCACCTGAAAGGAAGTGTTATCCAGCTGTTTTTTTTTTTATCCAGAGACAGATGTCTTCTTGGCATCTAGAAAAGAACATATCATCCAGGTGAGCCTGCCTCTCTCAGTAAGTTTCCTTCCTGACCCCTCACAAGGTGTTCTACCTGTGGCAGCATAACCTCTGGTGCGGAATATCCCAGAAGCTTTTCTGCTCCCACCAGGGGCAAGTGTTGTGTGGCTTGGCAGGAGACAAGGTTAGAAAAGAGCCGGTGTGCAGGCCTATATATATTGCAAAAGCAACAAATCCCCCTGCAACTTTATAATAGAATAAATTTACCAAATAAATAAATAAAAAGTATGCACACACACACAAACATATATATATATATGACAATTAAAGTAGAGAAACTAGATGGTAACAGAGACACTCATGACAATAAAATTGAGTAGTTCTCACTAAACTGTTCAGTATAGGTGTAAACAAATCCCACTTTATTGGCACATCACCACTGAATTAACCTTTACAAATAGGTGCATTTAATGGTTAGGTTGTTTTGTTTTAACAAATGTCAATATAAGATAAAAATAATACATTATCTGAATTAGAGCACTAAAAATGCTCCAGTTTAAAATAAGAATCTGGCAAATCACTGGGGCAATGTTATGTGCAATAATTATATGCCCTCAAAATAAGACCAAAAAACAGTTTAAAAATTAACTCAAAGACCACCTGCTGATCTCAAGTGGCATTTCATAATTTCTGTGAATAAATAAGTGACCAGAAAAGTTGAATGCAACTGTCTATCTCACAAAACATTTATATCTTCATCAAACTTCCTTGCAGTGCTGAACAATATAAGTTATTATTTTAGCAGCAGATAAATGTCTGAACATGTAGCAGTCACTTCCTACTGCAGGTGCTAATAGTTTTATAAAGTAATTTAGATATACTCTACTTTCCACTGTTCAGTAAGACAACAAAACTACTGTCTACAGTGAAACTCTTTTCATGGAAACATAGATCTAAGTCCACTTGAAAAAGAATACACTTACATTCTTCTTTCCCTTCTACTGCTCATCAACACTGAAATTTTCAAGTGAACCCTGAAGTTTTATACACAGAAATATATTAATGATAAGACAGATATAGACAGTACTGGGAATCTTGCAAGAGTACCTGTGCTAGCAAGATGGCCAACTCACTTTTGTATATGCAGAAGTGCTTGAGGCCTAAACACCTTTAAGCTTTTAGAGAAAGCTTACACACAACATTATGTCTGCATGCAGACAGACTTTCTCCTTACAGAAGTGCAAGTGCTTCAGTACCACTCTAATGAAGGTGGTAGTAAACTGGAAGAGAGAATAAATATTCATCTATCATGGTATTTTCAAACTTTAAGACTGTGCCTTTTTAGCATATTTTAAACTTAACTATTCATACTTAAATTGCAGCTCATAAAAGCTGCCACAAGTAAAATGCATTTTTTTTTCTCTTAAAAATGTAATGATAACACAGCTTCCAAATATCGCCTCTCTGACATGTTTCATCTTTCATGGCATCCACTAGAAAATTCCCTATTATGGGAAAAAAAAAAAAAAAAAAAAAGGCAATTCATTTCATGTAACTCACTAATCAGCAATAGCTCCTCTATTATAATTGACCTTAGCTGGATTCAGAACTGAAAGATTTATTTCTCCTGTCAGTCTATCAAGTCAGTCTCCTTTCTCCTGCAGGAATACAGAAATCACTCCATCACTCTCATGAGTATCTCTCTGCTTAAGAATGAACAATGAAAACCAAATGCTAATACAGGCAAACAAGAGCTACATCACTCTCTTGCTCTCAGTTGCAGCCCTTTGATTACTCCATTCCCAGCATTGATACTATTTGCCAAAATGACATAAAAGTGTTTGGTTGCCAAGAGATGACATGGTTTTAAAAAGGCAGGTTACTTGGTTGGTTGTTTCACTGTTGAGCGCTGCCTACAACGGTCAAGTTTTCTAACAGAGATAGGCAAGAATCTCAATGCACATTGCTCAAGGAGGGCATCTTCACTCAAAGGCCAAAAAACACCTACCACCTACTTGTCTACTAAAATGGTAACTTATCTTGCTTCATGGCTGAAAACAGAACGAATCTACAGCAGTAAAAACCCTAAACGCATTCAGGTAGAGCTATATATTTTTACTGAATGATCACCGCCATCTAGGACAACGAGGGAATTATTTGCCATGTAAGTCAGTCCTACAGGATACGAAAGTCCATGGCTGATTATGGGCTTAAAAATAGGAAACTCCTCAGGTTTCCCTAGACATACTACAGCCTGGTTATAGACATCCGTTACTATAACTTGACCCTCTTTGTCAAAAGCCACAGCCGTTGCATATATTTTGGAGGGGAAGATGAGGTTCAGCCCAAAGCTATCCATCTGGCCGATGAGCTTCATGTCCGCACTGAAAATCTTCACTCGGGTGCTGCTGTTGTTGGCTCCTTTGGCTCTGAGGTGCTCTATGACGGCAATGGCGCCCGAGGCCTGCGCGACAGCCACCCCTCTGGGGCTGGTCAGTTTGGACTGGATCAGCTGCAGCTTCCTCAGCTTCCCCTTCCCAAAGTCGGCTGCCAAGCGGTAGAGGGCCCCAGCCTCCGAATCTGTCACCACGACCTCGTTCTCCCGCGTGACGTCCAAGCCCCAGGGCAAGGAGAAGCCCTCTCGGATGGCCAGCGTGCCCCGGCCCTCCAAGTCGAACGCCTTCACGGAGCGGTCCCCGCCGTCGCTGACCACCACGTGCCCGTCCAGCGTCACCGCCACGTCCAGCGGGTACTTGACGTCGTTGCCCGCCTCGCCCCGCTCGCCGAACTGCCGCACGCAGGCGCCGCTCGTGCCAAACACCTTGATCCTCTTCTTGCCGTCGTGCGCCACGGCCAGCCGGCCGGAGCGCGGGCAGGACGCCACCCCGCTGGGGTTCACGAGCTGCCCCCAGCCGCCCAGCGAGAGCCG
>VZSV01000021.1:3632364-3643646 GCA_013398735.1 Nothocercus julius
GGGAAGGGGAGGAGCGAGGAGGACAGGACGGGACAGGACGGGACGGGACGGGGCGGAGAAATGGCGGCGGCGGCGGCATGAGAGGGACGAGGCGGGACTAAGGGGATGGGGCGGGGAAATGGCGGCCGCAAGGAGGGCGGCAGCTGCCCCCTGCGGGCTCCGTTTTCGTGGCCACACACTGGCTCCCTCGCCTAAATAACGGCGATGGCGCCCTCTCCACCCGTCAGTCCCGCGGGGAGAAGCGGGGAGAGCGGATTGGGATGCGCGGGCCTTTGATGCCTGCTTGGTGAAACGAAATTCCTGTTTAAACTGTACCACTGAAGAAAAAATTGTGTTAGCCACTTAAAATGTGAGCTGCATTCTTCTATACACAGCCAGCTTCTGTGTTGTTACAGTGCTCGTTATATAGGTATAAAGGGGTGGCCTCACTTTCATATGATCTTCCCTTCTGTTCTGGGAAGCTTTGGGAAAATGCACTGAAGACGTTTACACAAACTGGTAGGAGCTGCTTTTCCCCAACAGGTGAATATACCTGTGTTGTTGGGTGCACGGACAGCGAGCCCGCGCTTCCTGCAAGGCGGCGTGTTTCCACTATGCTCTCCGGATAAAGGTGGAGTACCTACATGGTGCTGGATCCCTCCCGAAATCCCTGGCACCGCTCAGCTGACGCAGCCCCCACCAGGCCGTCAGACATCCAGAAATCCTGCGCGGTCCCCTATGCCTCCCCCCGGTTCCGTATTCCTGGGCATGCAGCAGTCTCGTGCTGAGCAGCTGGCCTTTTCACATTTACAGATATGTGATAGTCCAAGATAAATTTCAACAGTTCAACAGCTCTCAGAATATACCTAAGGAAAAAAAAAAAATCTGGACAGAAAAAAAGGAGTAATTTTTTTTCCCTCTCTCTCAACCTGGTCTGAAGCAGCAGCAACACCCAGGGGCTATGAGCAGTATTAAGAGTTGTAATGATATTCTGTTGTGCTAGTGTGCCCAGTGTGCCAAGCCAATAAGTCTGCTGAGTTGGAAGCCACACGAAGGTCTTTATTTAAATCTCTGTGGATTTGGGTGCTTTGTGATCCTTTGCAGAGCAAGCACACCTGCATGAGTTAGCTGATTCTGTTTAACTGGAGTTGATTATGGAAATTTCTGCTTGTTAGAGCATGATTGGTTAGTTTGCTTATGTATTTTCTCATCTACAGGAACATGCGTGCTACATAGGTTCCCCTGTTTCAGACACTGGGGGGCAGTCATCATATTAATGGCTAATACTAATTAACATACTAATTTTTAGTATGTTAATGAAGCTTAAACAGGCTTAGGTTACTTTAGGTCTTTTGCTGATGAATTCAGCTTTGTCTCTGGGTATGTGCAGGCCTTGCCCTCTACATGCTGTTACTAGGTTGAATGTTTCATTAATTTTTTTTTAATCTCAAGGGCCACAGCAATCGGCCACAAGTTGGGGACTACTGTGCTAAAGGCATCAGACCCACCTGCAGCTCTAAGACTGCAACACCTGTAATGAACAGGCAACGGCTGGTCAAAAGGACAATCAGATAAAGCTTTGAACTGGGTATTTTTGGAGCTCAAAGATCACATTCACTTTTTAGAAAGTCACACAGCTTTTATTTTCATTCTAGCCATAGTAATGACAGTATGCTACCTTGCAATCATACCTTTCATCTGTTTTGAAATGAACTGGCAGTGGGACAAGGCTAGGGCAAGAAAGTTTTGAATTTTATGAGAAACACTCAAAAGGAGTGTTTCTGTATCGTGGTAAATAAATAACTAGAAACTCAAAAGGAACCCTCCAAATTCTGTAATTTTGAAAATTGCAGAAGTGTCTATAAGACAACAATAAAAGACCTTCAAAAAGGAGTTGTGCGCAGGCAAACGTGCAAAAGCTCTGCGGGCTTTCCTTGACCCTCTCCTGCAATGTACAACCTGTGTGCCAGTTGCCTACTTGCAACTGCATCTTGCAGAAGACAGCAGCGTATTTGCAAGCAACTGCAGGCACATTTTCTCCCCATGCTCTCTGCTTCACTATCAGCTGTTTCACTTCTCTCACCTATTCCCCACTTGATTATAATTCTCCCTTGGCAGCTGCTGCCAACCCTTCTTGTCTGCTCATTGCTGGTTAGTCTGTTGGCCTGTAATCGTGACTAATGGGCACAGGGAGAAACAACTTGTGCCAGCTTCCCGCCTCTCCTGCCCGGCTGGCTGCTGCTACTGGTGTGATGCCAGTGCTACAGGAAATGCTATTTGAGGAGCCGCTGTCTCCTCGATTCCCAGGTCTGCGAGTGTCCAAGGTAGAACTCATAGCTCCAGAGAGACAGCATCTACTGACAACCACAGAAAAGGGCCGTTTTCTTTAGTTCAGATTGTTTGAATGAACATAGAAGAAAAAGATCCACTTTTAAATTACTTATTTATGTATAGAGTTTACAAAATGCAAAACAGTCAAGGCAATTACATAATAGAGTTATTTTTGAAAGCAAAATCACCAGAAGATCAGTGCTCCACAGACATTTTTCCATATGCTGAAGCCTGCTTTGAGTGATCCAAAATGTGTCCAGTTTTAAAGAAAACAAAAAAAAGTGGAAGTTATTTTAATTAATGTTATCTTTTTTTAATCAAATTTCAGTATATACAGCACCTCCAGAAAATAATCTAGTCCCCAGTCTCTGTATTTGTCTGAAAAGATGTCGACTTTTTGAAGACACTTAATTTCACACTGGCTCCCTGAAAAGGAAGAAAGAATAGTGTATTATTTTACTGTAAGTCATGGAAAAAATTCAAACTATCAGGAAAAACATCTTACATGTTTTCATACTGCCCAGAAATGGGCTGAGCAGAGCTTGATAGTTTCTCTTGCGCTAGGATACAACTGTCAGTGCCAACAATGAACTGTGCATGGGTCTCAGAAAGGCATAAACTTAATGAACTGAGGGCAATATCAAGCGTATTGAGAAGCATGTCTAAAATTCCAGCAGTTATTCTGACTTTTTTTATTTTGGTGGATTTAAGTTATATGTTTAATATTAGTTTCCTTTAGGAGAGCATTTTATTTTTCCTTTTCAGGTCTAAAAGTACAGCAGAAACTGTGGAACTAATAAGCAAAGATACTAAAGCTAGGGTAGCTAGTGATGAGGTGCAGAGAAGACTGAAGTTGTTAAACAGGACTGAGTACGGTTTGATTCCTAGGAGAATTAAAAGCTGCCAGGCCACTTTACAAGCCCATCTTATGAGTGACATGTTTCCTCAAGCCTTTTGAGGAGCTGAGGATTTTCCTTAACAACAGAATCCTCCTGGCAAAGTTATATTTATTTCCCCCCATTATTTTTTCCATTACTCCACCTCTTACGTAAGAGGTGAACAAATGAGTCAGTATCTGTCTCGCAGGGCGAGATAGAAGCGCATTAACGTATTTGAGTGCTCTGGGAAAAATCATAACTGTTAGCTAAAAGATAACTCACCAAACAAGCTTCTAATTTCAGATTCAGGAACATAAAATGGTGGGCCTGGAAAGCAAACAGGTAAAGCTAGTCAGAGAGAAGGGCGAGGGAGGAGATGTGTGTTTCCTACTGCAGCCGGAGCGCTAACCCCGTTGTGCACAGCAGCTGGCCCACAGGCTGGCGCCAGGGCGACCACCTGCTGCAGCAACCAGAAAACAGCATCTCCAGTGACACGAGGCCCATCAGGGCACCACCAGGCAGCTCCGGTGCCCTGCTTGGACTATTTCCACACTTCTGCCACTGTAGCCACGTTGCCAGAAGAGGATGGTCATGGCCATGCCATGGATGTGAGCACTCTCTGTGTTGTGTGAGCATCGAGACAATAATCCCACTATACTACAGCAGCGTAAGTAAAGCAAAAAGCTGAGTGGGAAGGAGAGCAATGAATTAAAACTGCTGCGGTTAATGACAGCAGGAGCTGTTCTTTGAAGGGTAATTGAGGAATCCAAAATCAACGAGAAACTGTTTTTTTTGAGAGCTAACCAAAAAAACTTGACCCCTCTCCCCAAACTTTGGTATATAATAAAAGTTATGAAATGCTAAAGTACTTTATGGCTTTACAGAATTTCACCTCTTCCAGGCATATTTAGACCTGACCATGGCTGGTGTTGGAAGGGAGACACAAGATGGGCAACACATCTGGTTGCAAGTATTGAGCAATGATCCATCATAGTTAGATGGTCTTGGGAATGTTCCAGGGTCCCAAGGAGGGACAGGACATTCAGTGTGTTAATATACCATGTTTGTCCTCCACTTGCTCTTAACACACCTGGATGCCACAGAAAAAGCAAATTTAGTTTCAAGTTTAGTCAACATCTAATTTTTTTTTTTTTTTTTTTGCCACAACAACTGTATTGGTGTGATTTGCTAACACAGACACGTTGATAAAAGCACTGGAGAAGATACTAATATATCAGTCGCATCTATATACAATTTATATTAAGGCATGCAAAATCAAAACAGGAACACTGCAAAGTTATTACCTTTGTGTTTGTTTGGATCATACAAAACAGTAACGAGGAGGTAAGAAGAATTTTTCTCCATTAGGGAGATCATCAAACTGGCGTAGCTGAAAGGAGATAGTTACATTCTGTAATTTTGGAACTATACAAACATTTAAGCATAGCATTCAAAATACTCAACAGCAACAAAAAAAAGGTAGTATGATGTTTTCCTATGCGGAGACAAGTTCAACGGAAATGCACAGAAAATAAGCAGAGATAGATAAGCATGAAATTCACGCAATACATTTTAAATAAATATTACTGTATACTTCTCATAAACAAGCATTTTTATTTCCCCCGTATTAGTTTCTCAGCTAGCAGACAAAACAGAATTTGTCTGTCACAATCTATAATTACTACACAATACGGAGCTTTTACAGTTATTGTGAAATCAAGACTGTATATCCAGTTTAAAAGTCCTGCTGGTAGGACCAAACTAAATTTGGGTGGGCTATAGGCAAGAAGGAAGAACTGAAATAAAGGGAAGTGCGGCTAAGAACAAAGACAGGGAGGAGAAGCAGATGGAGTGAGAAGGAAATAATAAAATTCAGACGAGACTTGCAGCTCTGCTTCTGTTGGGTTCCAAGAAACCACATATTTTCCCACCAAGAGGCAGGACAGCTTCCTGAAGGAAGCTCCCAAGTCAAGAGTAGAGTGCTCTGGCACTGCAGCTGAGGCCTGCGGTGGGGAAGAGCTTGTGAGGTTGCTCTGAGCAGTGAGGGAGGACTCACCCACACATAACAGGAGTCAGAAACACCTAATCACCAGATACGTCAGAAAAAAAAGAAAGTATCAGCAAAGCAAGATTACTAACCGTTGTCTGTCGCGTGGATTGACAGCCACTAGAGCTCCTCTGTCCCAAACTCCATCAAACTTGCCAACAACTGCACTGCAGGAAGATGAGAGAAAGATATAAAAATACTAGAAAAGTGGGTTTGTTTCATTCAAATACTTCTGTGAAATCACAAGGAATCTCCAGCTGCTGTGCAGATACCCCCATAGCTGATTTGTTGTTTGGGTTCAGCATCCTCATGATCCAAAGCATTATGAAGGGGGCCTCAAGAAACCCGCCTGGCACGCGGCCCTGGCAGGAGGACACGGAGACGCTCGGCATTTCCCCAGCACTTAATGGTGCCGAGACAAGGCCAGAAGGAAGAAATCCAGGCTGAACATTCTTCTTTTGGGCTACAAGCTTGGGTTTTTGGCAACCGGACCCTGCTGCGACCCTTGAGACAGCACCAACACACTCAGGATGTCCCTAGTTCTCGGCCACCTTCTAAGGCCACACGTGAGCTCAAATGCAGACTAGGGAGGGCACCTCGTTGCATCAGTGTCACTGACCTCAATGCACCCAGCAGTGCAAGACCCATCTGTTTCCAGCTGCATTCTCGGGACAGTTAGCTTCAGGATGAAATTTGTTTAATTTGAGAACAGCAAAGTTACATGGGTGCTTGCCTTGGCCTAACCTACTCATAAACACTGTTATTTGCTCCTGAATACACTAGCAAATAGTCAAGGCAACGGGGAACTGCCTGTGTTAATGGCTGATAAGAGCAGCCAGAGTGACACTAGAGCTGAGGATATCATGGGGGGGAAGGAAGAGTTTCATTGCTGGTAATTATTAAAACAGGAGTTTAGAGACTAATGTAGAAATAAAGTAAATTGCAAAACTTTAAAGCAAGTTAGAAAGAGGTAAGTTTCCTTAACAGGAAATTATGTGATGGAATTGCACAAAACCTTCCTTTCCTAATGGGAGAGTCTGTCAGCGTCTGGTTGCATCAGCGCTTGCCTCGCCGCTCCTCCTACCCACTGCTTATCTCATTGCAACAGCACCGCTGCACGCTGGCACCTAACCCCGTGCTGATCCTGGATGTCCCGCTCTAATGCGATGAGACATGATAAGGCTTTCACGTCTTGACTTCTTTTAAAGCCTGCCAAGACTAAGGATCTAATTTAGATACCCAGTCTTAACTGAAAGGAGGTCTTTTTTAAAGAGACAGTGAAGGGTGCAGTGAGGGCGAAGGGACAGCGGCTGTGTCTGGCAGGGCAGGTGCAGACCTAGCCTGAGGTTTGGACGACGTTCTCTCTGCACAACGAAGCCCCTGCAGTTTTCTGCACCTGTTTTTTCTCCCCAGCTTTAATCTGGTATAAATTGTATGGATGGTGCTACAAGTATTAGTAAAAATTTGCCTGTAGAATAAAAATCCACACAACAGCCCCACTGATTTTAACAGTACTCCACTGGATTTGGGCAGTAAAGCTGTGAATTACTATCTCTGCACATATTTAGGAGTTTCAATTAATATATACATATACATTTTTTAAGACTGACAACCATAATTGTATTAGAACCCACAGTGGTTGTGTAATATAACTGTTTTACATACTTCGCAGGGTTCCCACGAAGAGCAGTAATTCCTGTTAGTCATTAACTAACGAAAGAGTCTTTGAAACGTCTCATTCTGACAAAGGTCATGAGCACATTCGAGTTCTCCTGCCTAATGAACACTCAGCATCGAGATCAAAAGCACTTGCTTGCAGACCGGCCCCAGCAAGAGTGAAATAAGTTTAATTTCCATAATTACTAGGGAATTAATCAAATTGTCTGTACATAGAAACTACAACAGTGTGTGCATTTTCTAGTCACACACAGGTATCTGCTGACTGTGGAATGAGACTCCTATTTTCACCTTCAAATCCTTTGTAAGAACCATGCACCAGAACCTGCATCTGCTAATTTATTTTGTGGGTGATAAACTATGTGCTGAATCCAGAGATACACACTTTTTTTTCTTTCTTTTTCTTAATTACATATTTTCAGTTTATTTTATAATGTCATTCCAGTGTGTTATGATGGAAGTCATGAATTTTACTATGCTACTTGCTACTAAATTTAGAATTGAATTTTTCAAAAACTGCTGACAAGAAGCTTCAGCATTTCCTGGGCAACCTGTAAACTTGCAGCGAGGAGGATTAAAGGAATCTACACAGCAAGGGCAAGGAGGAAACTAGACAGTACCTGCCAAGCCACTTCCACGTTACTGCCCATCTGTTCCAAGGTATCCCTTTTTGCAGGACTAGTTACACACGCACTGTTTAAGCCAAATGGAGTTGGCTACACCAGGAAGAATTTTAGCAATATCACTGTCTAAAAGACTTTGGTATCTAGTAGTAAATACATATTTTTTTTCTCCCATTTTATGCAGTTTAAAAATGAGTATCATAAACTAAACACTATATTTTGGTTTCCTAAATTACCTATTACACCTGTATTTCCAGTAGCTCTGAAAGGACGTAAAGAATACGAATTGACTTCCTCCTCCTTGAACAACTGTGGGTTGCTATTAGCAGCTCAATCTGGACAGTTGCTTTGTAGGAAAAGCAAGCAAACACACAACACCTCACCAAATCCCTTTGACTCTAGAGAACATTGCATCCAAGTTAAGACCTGCAGGATGAGGGAATCACAGAACAGGACTTGGGGCACCTTCAGCTCCCTACAAGACACGTTACCTCCTTGCAGCACCGGACACAACGCAGCCCCTTGCACGGCCCCCAGCTGCCCTGCACTGGCCTAGGTCTGAGCATCTTTTAAATGTTCCCATTGCTACCACCACCAGAAACCTCCTGGGAAACAGGAAACCAGCCAAATGCATTAACGTCTATGGCACAGTCCTCTATGCTTGAGGCTGGAGAAAGTCCTAAGTCCTGCTGTGCTCTCTGTGCAACCCCCTTGATTTTGAAGATTCCCCAGCAGGTAAACCAGGAACAGAAAATTAGGTGCAAAGCCATCAGAAAACGTTGGGGCCACACAGAACTACAGACTGAAACATTTGTCAGGACTTTATACTGCTGACCTACTAAGGTTTTGGCATTTTCCGTTGTTCCTTTTATATAGAAAGTAAGGGCCCTTGAGCACCAAAGACCCCTTAGAAGACACCAGTAGGTCAGACCATGTTTGCCAAGATACTTGTGAAACTCTTGTTTGACAATACAGTGTATAGAGTGTCCCAGTGCTGCAGGGATACAACCTTCTTTTAGCCACTCGAGAAAGGCACGTTAAGTAAAGCACGGGGTACCTGACCGATGAATACGGCATGGATACTACGCAGACATTAATGAGAGTCAAAGGAGAAGCTTTCCAAGAAGACACCTCTGGCTTATTCTTGTTGCTTTCACTGAGCTACTCTGAATATGGCTGTGTTTGAATTTTGCTTGTTGGAATCCATCAACAACATTAAATGCAATTTGGTTTTACTGTAAAAGCAGACATGTTTTCCTATAAGTTTCACAAGCCCTTTTAAGATATATAGTTGACATCTTTATCTAATGGTCAAAAACAGAGTTAATTTTTGAGGAATATCGGCTATTCACATTTATCAAAGAAGTCAGTAGGAGTTTTCTTGAGAGGGCTTTTTCCAAATAATCATGGCTAGTTTATATAAAATTATTTAACAGAATTAATACACATTTGACTATAGAAAACTGCAGAACACATTGTATTCCTACCTGGACAAATCGTAAATACTGCAGCAGTACAGAGAAATGTTCCCAGACAAGCTCTGTAATAAAAGCAAGGGAAAGAGCGTTTAGGGAACTGCATGTCTAAATATGCACTTAGGTCCAACAGGGAGAAAACGTGAGGAGCATTTTCCACCGTTCTTTTCCAAGCCACCTCTCCCGCCCCCCCTCCCTGGAGCTGCTGGTTGACCAAGGCTGCGCCGCAGGCTCGAGGTCGAGACCGTGTGACAGCACGAGGGCCATACCTGCAACACCTTCGCGCCCGCAATCCCCGGCACGGGCTCCTCGCGGTAAGGCAGGCCCTGCTCTGCGAAGAACTCCTTCAGCGCCTGCTCGCTGACCTCCGCGCCGACCACGTGGTGCCCCATGTCCGCCAGCCTGCGCCGCCACAGAAAGCGCCCACGGTCACCCCAGGCCTCTATGCTGGGCCACCAGCACGAAAACACACACCCAACAGCACGGACTCTTAGAGAAACGCGCCCGCCTCCCCGTTCAGCAGCTATCGCCGTGCCTAAGCTTGGCTTACCGAAGTTTTCGCATTCTACTGACAAGTTACCTCATGTGACCCGAGTTTAAATTAGCACCACTCGGATCGGGAATTTTTATTTAATTCAGATCACTTTCCCAGAGCGATATGGCAGCTGCCTCTACAGGCAGTCGCTCTGGCACAACTGATCTCGCTGTGGGCAACTGAAGCCGGCACGGGCACCGGAGGAAGCACTAGGGCTTCAGCAGCAAAGCAGCAGGCGGACTTGGGACAACGAGCAGGACTTCCAGGTTAGTCCTTAACCATCCCACCCATGTTACTATGCAAAAAGTCAGTAAATGTGAGCAAAATTCCTCCTCCCTTTGGTGCCCCATAAGGTTGTTATGCTGCCAATGGAGCCCGTTCCTACAGGCCAGGCCAGGGTTGGGATTTCCCCTTCTCCTTTCCTCCCTCCCCAAAACAGCTTGTTCTCTTTTTCTCTCTCCTTTTTTTTTTTTTTCTTTCTGTGTTTTACCATTTCATTTCTACTGCTTTACCACAAAGTGGGAAAAATATCCTCAGTCCACTGCGGCCGTTTAAAAGGACATCCAGATTCTTCTGCAGGAGCCTGCAGAAGAAAAGGCATTTGTCACTGAACGTTGGGACTACGTGCGCCGGCACGTTCAAAGCCAAGTGCCACATGATGTGCCAGGTAACGCACAAACTCCGTGGCAGGCTGCACTTCTCATTTCAAGCTGCTCAGTACAATTAGGAGTAAAAAACAGGACAGAAAATCCTTCACCTTCCCTTTACTTGGGAACAAAATAAACTGAATTTCTGTTAGGAAAAAGCACAGCTGACCCTTAAGGAAAACCACCAAATCATGCCACCTCGAGAAAGGCCATGTTAGATTATTTTTACGGAATTATAATTAAAGCTCTGTATCAATCAAACTGCCCACATATGTCTGAAACATAATTTTCATTGATACCAGAAGTGTGTAATTGTTTTTGTCCTGCCCTTATGGTGCGCCAATACCTTCTGCATGTTTTAGGCCCGGGGTTCACAACTCTTAAGACAGAAATGCAGAGCTTTGTGGTTTAAAGGACTTTTACTTGAAGGAGTAAAAGCTGTAAGAGCCAAACAACCCTTCCTTTCCTCTGCTTTACGACAAACGTGGGTCACAAAAACATTTGTATTTATTTTAGCTTCGACCTGTGCCTGCATAAATGATTCTCCCTCCCTACGTGCTGCGTTTTCACTGCGCGCTTCCCAAACGGGCTCGAGCCGCTCGCCCCATCTCAACAGCTCCGGCCAAGGGTGGTGCTGGGGTGGGGTGTCACGTACGGGTGCCCTCGCTCGTTGTGGAACCCCGTTTTTCCCGCCGCCCATTTCTGCAGCCACTCCGCCGTGGGCACCACTCTGTCGCGCTGCGCGCCGGCGTCGGCGCCGCCCGGCGCTGCCGCTCCGTGCGCCGCGCCGGCCATGGCCCGGCGAGCCGCTGCGCCTGCGCGGAAACACAGCGCGACGCAGTGACGTGACGGCACACAGCAAAACAGGACGAAACAGAGTAAAACAAAAACCGATAAAACAGAGTAAAATAAAATAAGACAGGATGCAGTAAAATAAAACAGGCAGGGTAACCCGGAACCCAACCAGCAGCTCGGAGGGAGCTCCAGAGCCGCGCAGAAACGCCGCTAGAGCGGCGGGTTGCGCGGAGAGGCCCCGCTCGCCCTGCCCAGAGGGGATAAAAGGATGAAACAAAATAATATATAAATAAAA
>VZSV01000021.1:3644071-3686593 GCA_013398735.1 Nothocercus julius
GAGCCCCGGCGCCCCCGAGCGTCCTGCGGCCGCTGCAGCCGTGGGGCTGTCACTGCGCAGGCCGGCCCTGGCAATACCGTCTGGGAAAGGGACCCCCACGGACCCCCGGTTTTGGGAGGGGGCGGCGCTGTCAGGCTGTGCTGCGCCACGCCAAGCTGCTGCCCTCGCTCGAGGCCTCCCTGTTCAGCACCTCTTCTTTCCCCTCTGTGTATCTTCTTCTTTCCCCTTTTTCCTTTATTTTTCTTCTTATTTCCCTTTCTCTTTATTCTGTTATTTTTTTACGGCAGGCCTGCTGTCACCGGCGCGCGAGCGCCGTGGCGCGCGCTCCCGCGGGCCGCGCGCTGCGAGCGGGGCAGACGTTGCAGAACGCGGCGCTCCGTTCTGTGTCCGTCCTTGCGCCTCTCCTTCTGCCTTCTCTTAAGGGGGTTGTTTTCTCAAGTCAAGACTGTGGTTATGGGGTGCGGCGTCGTGTAAAGCTTCACGCTGTAAGCGGCGTTCGCTTGTTGCTTGGCAAGCTGTGGATTCACTGCTTGTTTTGGGAAGGGGACGTGGGGACAAAGTTGCATCCAACTGGATATAAGGGCCTTCCTGATAGATAAACCGATAAACTGGCCCTGCTCTTTTTTTTTCTCGCTCATTTTCTCATATATATATATATATATATATACACATATATTTTTATGGCAAAAACATGTCAGTGATCCCGCAAGAGCGGCCTACTCTGCCCCCAAAGCAGCAAGCCCATGTGAATCATAAATATCGTTACTAAGCGTTTTTTAGTGAATTTTAGCTGCCCCGCTTTCCCCTCCCGTGCGCCCCAGGCTCCGCACTGAGACCTCGCGTGCCGGGGCCTGGGCTGCAGAGCAGCAGCGCGGAGGGCCCGTCCTCGTGCGGTAGGAAACGGAGCGGTACGAGGAGACGCAGAGCTGCACCCCTGGTCCCGACAGAAGGCCGCGGGGGGGAAATAAAAGAAAAAAAAGTCACCGTTTCCTGTGGAGTTACGCAGTAGCTCGGGGGAATCTCCTGCAAGCGAAACTGGCTGGTTTTCCTTTAGGTTCTCTCCAAGCGCGCCCACGCACAGGGTAAGCTGCGGTGCAGGGGTGCTGGGCGTTTGGGTAGTAAAGATCAATGCCATGCACTTCCCTCCCAGCTCCCAATTAGGCTAGAATTGGTTTTGCATCCAAAAAAAAAAAAAAGGGCGGAAGTTAATTCTTGTATTGGCTTGTCCGCACTCCCTTTTCTTCTCACTTATGTGGATAAGGTGTGTTTTATTTATTTTTTCCCCTACTCCTCCCAAATCAACATCTTCCCTCTTGAGAGGAGAATAATGCCTCCGTTTACTTGGTTCACATCGGCTTCATTTGAAACTCTGTGGAAACGTCATTCACTCTCGCTGCCACCTTCAGCAAAGCCCCCCAGGCCGCTCCTGCTCGCACGTGTCTGTGCCCTCGGCTCGGGCGGGGAGGACACAGCCTGGCAGCGAGAGAGACCTGGGGAGCCTCACGTGTAGGAATGGAGAGCTGACAGCGACAAGATGGCATCGTAGGGCTGTGGTGCGAGCCCCAGTCGGTGAAGCAGTGTGGGGCTGGGTTTTCTTCCTACCTCCTTTCAGTGTGGGGGAGATCTTGTAGGTTTAATTCTTGCTCTGGGCTCTCTTTATTTGCATCTTACTCATCATGTTATTCACCAGAGAGGGTGCAAGTCCTGGAGAGGGTTGTTCACCTGGTGTTCCATCTCTCTCCAGTACGGGGTTGGGAAAGGCGCTTCACGCTGCCAATCTCCTGCTTCCGAGTGGCTGGGAGAGCAGCGTTGATCAACGTGGTGTCTCTAAGCTTCCGTTTTGAGCTGGTGCTTATGGCCTTGCCAGTGGTAATGCCAGCCCGGGTCTCCCTGTAGCACAAATCAGATTACTGAAATCCAGCGTATGTCGCTCTGGGACAGTCAGTCAAGATGTACTCAAGGATCTAATCTTAACTCTGAGTTTAGTTTAAAATAATGTTATTGTTCCTCTCCAAATAAATGCCTCGTTCTCACTGTTCTCTTAGATTATTAGTCAAGCTGAACAGATTCTTATCTAGGTAACTCTGGCAAAAGCGGTGTCATGAGAGTGGCTGAAATGTCCAGCTAATGAAACAGCTCTGCAAAGTCAACCAATTATTTTTATTTCCAAACTACCCTTTACCTCTTTTTGCAGATCTAACAGTACAATGTCAACTGGAAGAGTACGAACGAAAAAAAAGGCCTGTTCTTCAGACCAATCTCCAGACAACTTACCTTTGAGGAGTTCTGGAAGACAGGTATTTATAATAAGTTAAAAATACTTGGCTTTGTACTCTTGTATTTTATTGTTGATGTTTATTAAGAAAAAAAAAAAAAAAGACTTCAATGTGAAGTCTTTGCATTGCAGAGTAGTTATGCAAAGAGAGAGAATTACTTATTCAAATAATTAACTACCTTCCTTATAAACAATATTTTGAAAAGGCAGCTCTGTAGTATAACCTGTAAATACTGGATGTATTCCAGATATGATCACAGATCCCTGCAGAGTCAAAAAAGACTGTTTGCTCATCTGGACTGAGGCCTAAAACAATTCAATACAGAGCACCTTTGAGGCCCAGAAGAGTGTTTTGGTACATAACTTTGTATCTGGAGTCAATAAAAGCAAAGGAAAGAAACAACGGGTATTTTATTTGAGCAGCAGATGACAAACCTTTACCACAACCAATCAGTACCAGTAAGTGTGTGAAGAAGAGATTTTGGTTCTCTAAAGGAGAGAGAGCATGAATGCATGAGGCCTGAGTCATTCACACATGATGTAGTTTAAAGTATGATTTAAACTAGAAGCTTTTCTTCCAAATTCTTTAGGAACATCAGTTAGACTAAGGCAAGATGTTTTTAGCTTTAAGTGGTATTTCCATCTTCTTTTTTTTTTTAAAAAAAAAAAAAGAAAAAGAAAAGAAAAAGAAATGACCTACTTTGACAGTTGTTTCATGCTGCAGCTATTTTGCAATGGATTTAAAAAGTTTGATTTGTATCATTTTAACTATTTGAAGTTGTGCCACCAGCTACAGAACAGTTTGAAGGCTTCAGTGTTGCAAAAGCATCTGTGGCCAGATTTAATCTCTTCTTTATTAGGTAAAGAAGAAGGCAGCTGAAGCAGCAGATGATGATGACGAAGCATCGGAGAAGAAGTATAGGAAGTGTGAAAAAGCTGGATGCACTGCAGCATGTCCGGTTTGCTTTGCCAGTGCAGCTGAAAGGTTTGCTGCTTTTTATTTGCACACCTGTATTCTTCACTGACTTTCCTAAACTTACATTTGAGGTTCAGAATTTTAAAGACACTGTGGAAAAACTTTTACTTCTAAATGTGCAGGGAGATCTGAAAGGTACTAAATGTCTCCTTGCAGACTCAAGATGCCAGGAAAGTAGGAAAGTGTCACAAATTATTCCTTTTGCTGATAACTTTTTTTTTTTTCTGTGAAAGTTGTTAATTCTGATATAGAATTTCTTTAGGATAAGCTTATTTAGATTATTAATGTTGTGTTTTGGCCCATGCCTTGCTGCTGTGAAACTAAGAGCACTTTTGTGAAATTGGAGGAAGCTAACTTGCCATTAAGATGGAAAATCAAACCGTGTTTTACTGCAGAAATTCTGTCACTCCCTTGTTGAAAAGCTTTGCAATCCTAGGTGAGATCCTGAGCTTGAAACCTTAGGTCCTGGAAGACAGCAATACTTATCTGACCACTTTGTCTCAAATAGCTTGCAATCTTATGCACCTTATTCAAGTACTTTTTGTATTTTGAACCTGGAGGTGCTGAATGCGTTACAATGGGGAGAAGATCTATCCATAGTAAAGAGCGTGTCTGGCCTCATTACGCAGTACGCAGAATGTATTTTCATGGCATTGTTCCCTCCCTCATTACTGAAGACAAACTTTCCATTTTGTCTTATTTTGCAATAAGACAATGAAATAGAGCATTAGGTTATTTAATATATGAATCACTTCTTGGCATCAGGAGCTCAGCGCACTAATGACTTAGGAATGGCAACTGTTCTGGCTCTCGATCAGAAACTTTTGGTAAACGAATACTTGATAAACTGATATCAGTAACATTGCTCTTTTTTAGTTAGGAAATGATGGGCACTGCATATTCATCTTTTTAAAGTCTTATTACATATATTAGTATTTTATATATCTTAATACTTTTTTTTTTTTTTTAAACAAAATGCATGCTTGAATATTTAAAGTTCTTTTGTGACTAGCTTCAGTAAGTAGTTTAGGTCACTGCTTTTTACCACTTGTATATTTATCTCTAGAGAAATATTTCATTGAGTTACATGAGAATTTTCTCTAAATGAAGAGTGCTGGCCTGATTGCTCTGTCTGATGAATGTAGTAATTGTTAATGTGTATTTCTTTCTGAGGTTAATAAATGTGAACCTATTTGCTCAAGATCTTGTCCTACTGGGTTAAAATTGCAGCCAACTCAGTCGCATGAAAAAATAGGCAACATCTGTTTTGTGTTCAGACTTGCGTTTATAGCTTTGTTTGTTTTCCTGGGGAGAATAGGTGCTGTAATGACTTACGAATCAATTGGGCAGAGATGGGAAAAAGATTCACTTAAACGATCTCTCCCACTCTGCGCTAATACTGGGATGAAATGAAACAATTTAAGGGAACCATAAGCTCCTATGGAGAGCAGCTTTGTCCTTCTGTATGCTCGGGAAACGCTTCGTGTGCCGCGGTGTGGAGCGCAAGGGCAGCACATGCGGCCCCGTCCGGTCCTTCGCGGGCTCTTCACGTTACAGGAGGCACTCTTGTCAATAGGGAGGTTTTGGAAATGTGTCGTAATGCTATTTCCATGTCTCTTGCATTGCAGATGTGCTAAAAATGGTTATACGTCTAGATGGTATCATCTGTCCTGTGGGGAGCACTTCTGCAATGAATGTTTTGACCACTATTACCGAAGGTAGATTTGCTAATTAAGGTTGAAACTTATTAAAAATTTGGCAGACATCGCAACCAGTGAGATGTCATCTATCTCTCTCTCTCTCTCTCTCTCTCTCTCTCTCTCTCTCTATATATATATATATATGCACGCACACGTGCACAAAGGATTGTCTTCTGGCTTGCCTTTTTTCTTTTTTTTGAAATGGTGCTCAGGTGCTGCTGGGAAAACTGCAGGTGTAATATGGACTAATAATCAACTTACACATAGTAGCAGGAACAAAACTATTTGCTTTTAAGCAGGCTGTTTTGTCTGCATGGTTATTCTGAAGATTCAGGAGACACTGCATCTTTGTAAAGCCAAACCAGTGAGCACACAATGAATGTGTCCTCAGTATTAAGAGCACATAGTGGCCAGGATGCAGTGGCCCTAAGATCCATGACTGTCTCCCTTTTTTATTAGGAAAAATATAGGACTATCTTCAGTTTCATTTCTCTGTCCTTATATAAAATGTTTAATTTTAGAGTAAGAGCTGTTGCTTAAAATGAACTAGATAATTTGGTTTTCTAACTGCTTGCTGTTCTCCTTTCTCTGTCATCTTAGCCATAAAGATGGTTATGAGAAATATACTGCCTGGAAAAGGATTTGGACAAGTAATGGTAAAAGTGAGCCCAGTCCAAAAGCCTTCATGGCTGATCAGCAGCTTCCTTACTGGGTAAGACAAGAGTGAGTGATTTGTGGGCTAGGGTGTACTGCAGTTTGATGGTAGTCTGAGAAAGGACACATTTATGTATTCAAATGACCTTTTCTGTTCAATCCTTTCTGCCTCTTCCTTAGTTCTTGCTCTGAAAAGGTTTCTAATACTATAATCAGGTGGCAGGTCTGCTGAGGTTTCATAGGGGCTTTTTGGTATTAAGGGCCCTGGGGAAAGGCTCAAGATAATAATTCCGGTCAGTGTCTCCACAGCCTTCTCCTGTTTCCCAGTAAAGCAGCAGCTCAGATGTGCAAATAGAGTAAGACATGGTAGGGAAAAGAGCGTGCCTAACAGAAGCAGGAGTGCGTGAGATATAAAAAAATATGAATAGATTTTATAATTCCATCGTAAAGGTAGGAGTAAAAAAGGAAAGACTGGCATGGCAGGAAGTATTCTGTAGTGGTGTGCAGTCAGGTATAGAATTAATTCTGGAGTTGGGTTCTATGATGAAATTTGCTTATGGAAGATTGACACAAGATTTACAAATAGCAAATGTCTCGCTTGTGACATGCGGATTACATGGGCATAAATTTAAAAATTGTATTTAGCCTGTGTTCCCCTCCCATTTACCTTCTTTCTTATTGGTTAGCAGGCTTCATTAGCCTTATCTATGATCAGTAACAAGTGAAAACATGTTTGTTTTTTTAACTTGTAGGTACAGTGCACAAAGCCAGAATGTGGTAAATGGCGTCAGCTGACAAAGGAAATCCAGCTGACACCGCAAATAGCAAAAACATACAGATGTGGTATGAAACTGAACAATTCTACTAAGGTATGAGCCAGCAGGTCTGCCGTATTAGAACTAGTTGATTTTCTTGTTTGCAGACGTTGATTTCTTCTTGTTTTCATTTTCCATATTTTTACTGTCAAAATAACTTCTCACAGAAGTTATTTCAGAAGCTCCCTGGAGAATTGCATGGTTAAGAGTCCTACAAGGTGTTTGGCCTCTTTGTTTCCAAGAGAAAATGGCAAAACAGAAATATACAGAATCCTCTTTGTCTGCATGCTCAGTTGTAAAATCTGTCGCCTTTGAAAGATATCAGTATGTACAAAGTATGCATGCACTAAAATGTTCTGTTTTGCTCAGCATACTTCACTATTGAGGAAAAAAATAGAAAAGTTCTAAGAGCTTTTATTAATTTTTAACAAGTTTGCTTTTGAGCTTAAAGTAAACATCTTTGGCTTTAGCAGGAAGATAATTCCTGAAATTTCAGAGGGTCTTTATGCTGCCACAGAATTTATACAGTAAGAAACATGACATGAAAATGCTGCCCCTACGAGAAGTGTAAGGGTAAACACTTCACCTTGAAATTCAGTGATAAAGATACTCTTTAAAAAAAAAAAAAACACTACTTTTTTTTTGTTTTTTTGTTTGTTTGTATAACTTAAGACCAGTACTGATATAATTCACTTTTTTTTCAGACTGAGGGCTCAGACCAGTGTTCTATGCCTGAGGACTTGGTGAGTAGCAGTTGTTCCTCCTCATTTGTCCTAGAGCGTAAAAGCAATCTTAAAGCATGGCACGTGCTTTCCTTTCCTTAGTCCTTTGGCTAGTCATGACAGAGTTTATGCATTTTGCCCAGGAAACTGTCAGTCACTATTTACAACAGAGCCTACAGCAGCCTACTGCTTTCTCTTCTTTTTCTTCACTTCCTATAAGAATAGTTTTCAGGGAGTTCTTGGTGTCCTTCTGTGATTCAAGGCTTAGTCCTAATTCTGCATTTTGAGCATGTAAGGCAGCATTCAATTGCCAACTTTCAAGCCAAAACTCACTCCCCAAATTTCCAGGTCTTTCAGGTGGTTTCTTTCCTAGTTAAAGCTAGTCATCTCTTTTTGAAACTGCACAAGAACATCAAAACGTGTTTTCTCTCTCTTCCCCCCTCGTAACACAAAACTATACTTGGTGTTCTTTGCTGTTGCAATGTTTTTACAATAATGTAACGCTGCATTTCAGATTTTGTCTCATCAATTAACCAGTGTTGGCAAGCGTACCTGAGGTACCTCTATTCCAGGAAACATGTTCAAGTGAATTACTGTTGACTCTTGTGGAAGCTCTGTGTTTTAGTTCCCTTAATGCATTTTTGATCTGTAAGTCCAGGCTGAATCATTAGTGTTTGCTAGGGATGTAGGAGGTCTGTGATGGGGATAGTGGAATTCAAGTAAAATCTATCAGTTAGTTTGGATGTTTCTCAGTTCAGATTTCTGGCTGCATAAACAACTGTAAACATTTTATCACGGGCCTCACAGGCACAGATTTCTTGTTATGGCATGTCTTGTCTGTTTGCTTTCCACAAGGGTGTGGAGTCTGTGGTGTTTCAGCTCCATTTCTGAGGAGCAGGTTAATGCTACAGTTTTCTGTGTCAGGCTGAGGAAGGGGAAAGAGGGAGAGAAAATGTCTTTATGACTTGCGATTCTGAGACTGGTGCTTCTCGTGCTTTTTGGTCTGAGTTTTGGAGGGAGGGGGGAATTGGTTCATTTTTCCAACGTTTTCCAAGTACTGACGTGTTCTCTTCTCCCCTCTTTCCTTCACTTCTCCGCTTGGCCAGAGAGTGGCTGAAGTTTCAGACCATTGGTGGTACTCCATGCTCATACTCCCTCCTTTGCTGAAAGACAGTGTGGCAGCTCCCTTTCTAGCTGCATATTATCCAGACTGCGTGGGCATGAGTCCATCCTGTACCAGCACTAATCGGTTACCTGGTGAATCCAACATTGTGAAGTTAGAGCACTTAAAGAGCGTGCCTAATTTGACTGGTAAGGGCCGTCTGCAGGGCTCTGTGGCTTACATAGGTGTGGTAAATTTTGCCTTGGAGCTGAGTTGCTAAGGCACCTGAAGCTCCCGGCTCAGAAACGCTGGCTCTTGTCTCAGCACTAACGCGCGCGCTCTGTGTGACCGCCTCTCTGCCTCCTAAGTTACCTGCCCATAAACTGAAGGTAACGCATTTCTTCTCCTGGCATTTCTTTTAGGTGTCAGCACAGGCTTGCTGATTGCCACCTGGCATTTGCTGATAGAAATGGGAAATTAACTTATGGGTGCTTAAATGGTGTTTGCATTCTTAAGGAAATGAGGATTTATTTAAAAAAGACAAAACAAAACAAAACAATAAAACCAAACATGATTTTGCTAGTTTTGATATTGTGCATCTCTGGGGCTTTGGAGAGGGGACCAGACTCCTGCAGGCATTCAGATTCTCTTTATCTTAACTCTTTGTTAATGACAGCTTTGAGATTGAGAGCCTGGGAGTGCAAATCTTCTACTGATCTGCAAAACAGGTCAGGTAGAAAAATGGTAATTCAGGATTTCCATGCTTGCGCTTATTGATAAACCTCAGTTCTAGCTCAGAGAGAGTGCTTTGAGCAAAATGCAGTTTCTACATCCTAGCTTTGTTCTCCTTAGGTGCTGCCAACAAATCTGCTTATCTATTCAATAGATACCTGTCTGCTTAACAAACGGGGAGAAAACTGGCTGCATTACTCAGAGCTACCAGTGCTGCATATGGAGGGTGATTATTTGTAGTTTCTACCCACCGCAGGTAGTGTGGGGGGTTGAAGACGACAGGGGTTCAGAGGACTGCAGGAGCCTGCTCTGTCTGCACCAGCAGTGGTCATCCTCAGTAGTAGCAGTGGTAGTCCTCAGATTTGAGTTTAGATCTTGTCCCTTGCTAGCCTCATCATGGTACCTGGGGCACATACTGCTTTTCTTACAAAAGGTAAGCTCTGACAGGGCCAGGTGGAAGGGTACTGCGCAGCCTGAGGGTAGAAGAGGGAGACAGAATAATACGAACAAAATGAAACCATTCGGAAGGTGGCTAGCGTGTTAAATACTTAATTGCTTGTTGATCTACTTGAGGGCAATGGGCCATCTTAGAGGGACAGCAAGGAAACAATAGAATATGACTAATTGTCTGTGTCTGTTTTTCAGTTGCAGGAATGAACAAATATTTCCAGCCCTTTTACCAGCCCAATGAATGTGGTAAAGCACTTTGTGTGAGGCCAGATGTCATGGAACTGGATGAGCTCTATGAGTTCCCAGAATATTCGCGAGACCCTACCATGTACTTGGCTTTGAGAAACCTGATTTTGGCTCTGTGGTACACCAACTGCAAGGTGGGAGATGGTGACCGGGCTGTTGGCAAATAATAGGTGCTTCTGGGGATGGGGAGCCCCTCTGGGAAAGGGGCAAAGGGAATTGCCTCAGTCATCTCCTTATATGGCACAGAAATTGCTCCCATCGTTCAGAAAAGCAGTTCTGTGAATAATAAAGTTTTAAATTTAATACATTAAATAAAATGCAAGGTTTTAAGCTATTAAAGCCATATTACATCTACTCAGCTATGAACTTTGGAAGTGCTGCTGAACATTTCTAAACAGGGTTAGTGGGTGCTTTATCCATTTATTTTGATGTGAATGTTGGATAGGAACTGATTGTCTTTTTGCTTCAGGCATCTCTATGACACTGCCTTCAATAGAATTGCTTCTATTTGTACTTAATATAAGTGAAAGCTGGAGCCTACTGAAATTTCACATGTGCAAGCTTATGGATACAGATGTTAGTATTAATGTGTGTCAGTTTTGGATGTTGATCTATTTTTATTTCATTTTTGCTGAAATGCCATCTGTGAGCCAATGCTCTACCAGGTAGACTTGTATTTGCAATGAATTCATTTCCATTTGATGCATTTCAATACCATTCTTCTGGTGATAGGGCACACCACAGAATTCGCAGGAGTATCTTATAGACTCATGTTTTGCTTGTCCATGATAATCCTGCTTTGTGTTTATAGGAAAGTTGGAAGAGGGAAACTTGGCACACTCTGTAAAGCTGGCTGACAAAATACTTCCACAAACCAAACTTATATAATGTTCTCAGAAATCTGTATGGTTCCTGATTAACCTTTAAAATCTGGCTTACAGTTTAAATGTGTTACACCCCCATGAAAATATTAGACTACCGACACTTTCCTTTTTTGTTTCCCTTCCGCAGGAGGCTCTTACTCCTCAAAAATGTATTCATCATATCATTGTGCGGGGGCTCGTGCGTATTCGCTGCGTACAGGAAATGGAGAGGATACTGTATTTTATGACAAGGAAAGGGCTAGTTAATACAGGGATCTTATCAGTCAGTCCTGACCAGTATCTCCTTCCTAAAGAGTACCATAATGTAAGTAGCTGTAACAATCCCTATTATTAGTGCTATAAAACTAAATGGCACATATCATATTTTTGGGGGGTTGTACATTTTTTTTACTTCGGGTTTTTTTTATTTTTATTACTTTTTGCTTGTAATTTGTCATTCAAACCATGTCAGAGTTGCATATAAAAGCAAACATTGGATGTTTTTCATACGGTTCTCACTTGCCTTTAATGGCTATTGGAAATTTAGACGACAGATTCTTGCTAGCAAGGCATTTGTTCTCATGGAAATCTGTCCTTTCCCTGTGCTTTCTGTAAGTTCCCTTAGAGAGAGGGGAACTGTGTGAAAAACACACAGTACATTTAGGGTCTTCTCATGGTTTAACACTAACATACCTGTGATTCCATAGGTAAGGAAACTCCTGTTCCATGCTGGCTGATGAGAATAGTGATTAAAAAGTAGATATTTATGGCCAGCAATTTGTATGACATCTCACAGAAACTTAGCAAATGTACATGTTCTGTAATAGAAAATCTAGAAATAGTAGGTTGACTTATACATGAAAAGTGCATTTGTGTGTTTGATTTGTAAACTGTTTCTTAATGGTCGACTACGTTTGTGACTGAAATCATTACAAGGTAAGTGCTGTGCTCTAGATTGCACTACTCATTTGATAACTTCAACTGTTTTAGATAAAATTAGTAGAAACTTTAACTTAACTGTTCTCAAAACTACAACTTGCCTTTTCTGTATGCTCAATGTACTATTGCTTCTAAATGTTAACTGATTACTTTAGAGAACAAGAGAGCATAAACTTTTGAAACCTGTAGATTATTTTAACTTCAGGAAGGAAAATGTGTGAAATGATCTCTCTTTTTTTTAAAAAAAATCTCAAACTTATTTATTTATTATTAGAAATCTGTCATTATTGTTGGGGCTGGGGCAGCAGGATTAGCAGCAGCTCGACAATTGCACAATTTTGGAATTAAGGTAAGAAACTTTAGAGTGCATAATTAAAAAAATAATAATCAAACTCCTACTTTGAAAGTGTCAAAGTGAGGAAAATGACAGTCCTGTCTATGTATAGAGCATCCTAATTCATTTGGAAATTCTGGAGTTTTATTGAGTAAATCCACTGTTACAACGAGTGTTGTAGTGAAATTTCAACTCATCAAGCAATGAATATTTTATGTAGACTTGGGTTGGAGGTAGCAGAGATGTGGCTATTCACATCCAAATAATGGGATTTTAGATTATGATGATTATTTTAAATAAGAGAAATTTTTCATGGCTCTGTGCACTTTATTCTTGTTGTATGATCTGTTTGTTAAAAACAGGTACATCTGGAATTGCATACATTTCCTCTCTCCTTCCTATTTATCATTGCCAATTTTGCTCACAGTATTTACGTGTTGACATAATTTTATACGCTGGAGTATTACGAAAATCTATGGGACTCCTTACACATGTAAACATCTGTGGGGCTCCTGATTAAGGAAATGCTTTTTGTGCATCATATCCTGTAGAAAGCTTTCCTGAAGTAAAATATATAAAGATCAACTGTCAGAATAGTTTTATATAAATGAAATATACTCTGATTATAACTGACTACGACCAGTAGTGGATGCTGAAGCAGGTATGCAAGAACGGTGGAAATATGAGAAAGGGGTATTCTTGGATCATCCCAGGAATAAATGCCTCAAAAGATTCACAGACTTCCTCAGATGGATGTTGCACTTGGATCACTGTATTTAATAGCTGTAATATCTCAAAACTGAAGGTTAAGGCATCTCATAAATAATGTCTTTAGCTTTTTTTAAAATTAGGGTTGTTCTTTAAGTTATGTCCATATGTCTTAAATTGTCTTTGAAAGACAAATGCATAAATGAAAGGGAGGAACTACATTACAAACCAAGAATAAGATGTTAAGATTGCAAGCTTTGATGGATACCTGATTATTTTTCCTTCACCTTGTGGTTCAAAAGGTATGTTGAAAATAATGAGACTTCACATTTTATAAGCTGTGTCTGTGTCCTAGGTCATTGTGCTGGAAGCTAAGGACAGGATTGGTGGCCGAGTGTGGGATGATAAGACGTTCAAAGGAGTCACTGTTGGAAGAGGTGCCCAAATCGTCAATGGATGCGTCAACAACCCAATGGCACTAATGTGTGAGCAAGTGGGTTCCTTGCAGTGGTTGCGCCTTGTTATTAGCGGAAAAAGTGGTTGTTAAAAGCCAGCCTTGGGTGGGTGGATAAGGGTGGCAGTTGTTCTTTCTGACGCGAGCAAAGCCCAGCTGTAAGTGAACTACTTCTTGTTACCATATCTTTGGTAGCAGCTGTGGGCAGAGAAGGGTGGTAGAACGGTTTCGGGGACATTTTGTAGAGCAGAACAACGCAACTCCAACTTCAGAATCAGAAGAAATAATAGTTCTGCCCTTTTCTGGAGACAGTAATGTAGCAGGGCCCTGGCAAGCTGATGACTTTAATACAGGCAAATCCTTGGAGCTGGAAAGGGCTTTACAGGGAGGCTATTGCTGTGCTATCTTAATACATAGTTCTGTGGCAGACGTGCCTTTTTGGGCCTCTATTTCTAGTTCAGCTCCACACAAGTTGTAATTAAAAAGCAAAATGCATTAGACTTCTGGGCAGGAAGCTGAATTTCTCCAAGTGAAACTTGAGTAGGAGCTTTACTCAGTGAGACATGTAGTGTTAACTGTTTAGCACTCTATATAGTGTCATGAAGAATAAAAATGTATTTTTTTCTTAAATCATGTTTTAGTTATGAGGTGAGGAGCAATGACTTCTGAATACACATTGGGAGCCCATCCCTATGTGGTCATTGATGCCAGCTTTCATTCAAAGTACAACTGTATCTTGAAGAGATCTGCAGTGGTGAGCAGCAGCCTAGAGATATGTGAGGATATGAGAAAAACTTTGGAGTGTGCTCTAAGTAACGAGGCTCTAGGAAGAAGTTAGTGCTGCATTTTTGCTATTTTCTCCAGACTGACTCTGTTAAACATTTTAAAAGTCCTTATTATAATTTGGGTTTCTTATATGCATTTCCTATGAGTTAAACGAGCAGAGCAAGATACTAGGTTTACTTTAAAATAATTTCTTTCTTTGCTTGCGTGCTTCAGGAAATAGGCAATAACAGGCAATTTCTGAATTGCAGGGAATTATTTGGGCATCATTCACCAGAAAGTTCTGCAAAATAATTGATATTAATGACAATTAAACAATAAGGATGAGATTTAAATGAAGAACACATTGGTTCATCACATTTGATTCCTAGACCCAATATCTACATATTAGCTTCTGGTTTGATACGAAGGTTAGAGATGAGGTTTCAGGAAATCCCTGATATAGCAAAGGATAGAAAAGCGGAAAGAAGAAACAAACAAACAAAATAATAAAACAAACAAACAAAAAAACAGACTTTGTGGAGAACTGAGAAAGGGAAAGGGAATTTGGTACTCCAGTGTTTAAGATAATGAAAATCTGAGTTAATTTAACATTATTTCAAGTCTTGGATATTTTTAAGTGATGTTTTTTGAATCTAAGGGATTCATCTAACTTTAAATAACTTTGAAAAACTTACAATTTTCCATACATAAAAAAGCAATAAAATGTCTTTCCCTTAAGCTTGGCATTAAAATGCACAAACTAGGAGAGAGATGTGACTTGATCCAGGAAGGTGGAAGGATAACAGATCCCACTATTGATAAACGCATGGATTTCCATTTCAATGCCATCCTGGATGTTGTCTCTGAGTGGAGAAAGGATAAAACGCAGCACCACGATGTCCCTCTTGGTGGTAAGCGAGATAGGTCTTTAACTGTGAACATGTAGCTGTCTTCAGAATCATTAGAATTGGAGTTTGATAACAACTTGCCTTTTACCTTGTATATTTTTGAGGTGTGTGGTTGTATATGTGGCCTTAAATCCAGCAGTGAAATCCTGGCTCTATTAATGACAAAGAGAACTTGGTGGTCATATAGACCTGGACCAAAACATCACATAAAATTTTTAAGGAAACCTAATTTGAAGGCTTCTAAATAATGTATTGCTTTTGATGTAGTACCTTGTTTTCATGATTTTAAGTTTTTTTCAGTATAACCTGTGACAATAGCAGTTGAAAAGACTTGCTTCTAAATAGCCAAAACATCCACAGCTAGCCCTAACTTGCTGTTCTTTTTGCCTAATCTAAGAGCTTGATCAAAGTTTTCTGCTGGAAAAGTGGTCCCATCCATCATACTCACAGCATGCCACAAGAAAATATAATTGTGCTAGAAAGAGCTACCTCCCAAATCTTTTCAGCATAGGTGTAAGAAAACTTAGTTAGCCCTTATATTCTTCAGTGAACTGTGGATCTACTTTCTTAGCTCTTTCAGCTTTGTAAAAATTAAAGCAGCAATTATTTGCAAGGATTCTCTGTTATCTTGAGAAAGATGTTTTCCTTGAAATATCATCAACTGTATATTGATGGTGGGTAAATAATGATTTTTATTTCCTGTCTCAGTTGGTTCTACCAACAATGCTCTTTTATTATTACTACTTTTTTTTTTTTCTCTCTGAAGGTACAATTTTCCTTTCTCAGAAAGAGGGTATTCCTGAGGAAACCTATGTTTAAGCAAGAAAGCTGAGTTTTATCACCAGAGAAATCTTGTAGAAAAATCTTAGTGCTTAGCTATTAGTGATGAGCTTGAAAGTCGTGGGATCCACAGAACAGCATGCTGTTATGTGACAGGAGTTGTGATGTAGCTCACCACATTCTTATTTTAAATGTGTTCTTGTACAGAGAAAATACAAGAGATCTATAAAGCCTTTATTCAGGAGTCTGGTATCCAGTTCAGTGAGCTGGAAGAAAAAGTACTGCAGTTCCATCTCAGCAATTTGGAGTATGCCTGTGGCACCAATCTCTCTCAGGTGAGTTTTATGACAGCTCTGTGTTGACATAGTGGAGCTTCCTAGAAAACAGGGTTGGAAGTGACCTTGAGAAGTCATATAATCCATCCTGAGGCCCCAAGGGAGAATCAGTTATCTCTAAACTGTTCCTGTAGCCCTGACCTTTTCTTCAGAAACATCCAGCGACATGGATTCCAACACCTCCCAAGGCAACCTAGAAGGGTTTCTTTCTGTGTTTCCACTGAGATCCTCTCTTAGGCTGAAGGTTGAGCATAACTGGTGCAGTGGAAATGGGTGTTCTGCAGAGATTTGGGGCAGTAGCATTCACAGGAGAATTGATCTTCCTCAGATGTTGTGTGTGACTTCTCTGCTTCTCAGTCTTGTGTTTAAAAACTGAGGTATTTCTCTACCTTGCTAGGTATCTTGAGAATAAATGCATTTAACTACTGAAGTATTGCAACTGCATGACAGTGGGCCCCATTCACTACTCCTAGGTATTCTGTTGACTATGTGATCCTTGGCTTTCCTCGTGACTTCTCTTTTGATTTCAATTCCAAGCAGGTTCAGGAAATATCAAAGTTTGATATTGTTTGCAGTGTTTTATTTACTCATCTCTGTTGTTGATGTTAGGGACCAATATTTTGCAGTAGTGGAATGACTGATATGTGCAGATGCACAAATATCATTTGATCTGGGAAGCATGTAAGAACAAAAATTTGCAAGACAGTGCTATGCTGGCTCAGTCAACGTGAAATATTCTGATATCTCAAGCTTTCACACTTCATGAGTACCCAAGGGGTAATAAGAAAGATGTTAAAACCTATCATACTTTACCTTCAATTTAAAAAAATAAAAACATGTGCAATGATAGGAAATCACATTTGAATAGCAATAGGAAATCTTCTGATTTTTGACTGTCAAGATGTGATTACTTAGTGCAAATACCACTGTTGTACCAGCTGTGAGTTTTGGGGTGGGTTGAGGGGTGAAGGTCAATGAAATGAGTCTTGGAAGAGCCTACAAAGTACCAGAAATTTGCTATTGATTTTTGTTTTGATTTTTTTGGGATCTCCTCCTTAATGTTGGGAAAGAAAATATCTCGGTTTTTATTTGATATCTGTAAATATTTTTTTTTTTTTTTTCCTAGAGGTAGAGAATGGAAATAAATACACTGTAAAAACACCTGATTTTTTTTCCTCCTATTTCCTTTATTTTCTATACCAAGCATAACTCTAAATTATCCGCTGGTGACCAGTCTGTATTATGACACTTCTTAATCCAGGAATTTACGTGGCATATAGTGCCCAGGGGACACGAGCTGTGTAATTTTGTTGGAGTTGCCATTTGTTCTGGTGACATTTTTTTTTTTTTTTTCCCAGTTGTGAGGGCAAGTAGGGTGGCCTTTATGAACTGTAGGGCTTCTGCAAAGTGCTTGTGTAGCCTCAGCTGTGGAGACAGCTCTGATGTTCTGTCCACAGGTATCTGCACGTTCGTGGGACCACAATGAATTTTTTGCTCAGTTTGCTGGAGATCACACGCTGCTAACCGTGGGATATTCTACTGTGATTGATACGTTGGCAGAAGGACTGGACATCCGGCTGAATTTTCCGGTAAGTCTGGATGAGGTTAATGCAGTGCCTGGCTTGTTTTGCCTTGAGCCATTAAATCTTTTATCATTATTAATTTATTTTTTATACACGGAAAATTGGGTCCTGTGAGTATTCCAACTTGTCTTTAGGAAAAGAGAAGACAATTTTAGTATTCTTTCATTTCTGATCACTCAGAAACTAAAGCATTGCCATTGTCATTACCATTGAGTGATACTATTTATATTAAATCTGTACTGAAAACACAGCTGTACTTCTGCATCCTAGGGATACAGTCTAAAGTTGGATTAGTATTTGTATTTGATGGAACTGTTCATGGATATATACTAATAAAAAGCCTGTTTTTGTAATTAAAATTTTAAAGAATACCATTATTTTCCTCCTTTTATGTCAGCGGCTTATTATCTCTAGTAATGAATACTATCCTATTCCTGGAAATCCTGTTGGAGGATTTCAATTAATTAGCTTCTATAGAGGCTGTTTTTCCTCTTTCCTTTCTTTTAGTATTTCTCTGTAAATTTATATCCTTCAATATTTAGTTTGCAGGCTGATGCTAAATTAGCTATTCTTTCTGAATTTGTATTTTACATACAGATTTTGCTTTATAATCTTTTTGCATTTATTTCTCAATAGGTACACAGTATAGACTACACTGGTGAGGAAGTACAGGTCACTACGGCAGAAGGGACAGTGTGGACAGCCCAAAAGGTAGCCACAATGCTTCAAGTACATGGGGTTTTTGTAGGGAAAGTGGGAGCAATATTGAGTGTAATGCATGTCCCTCATTCTTCCTCTCTCAGAAGATTGTGCAGTCCAATTTTTTCCCCTACTCTCAAAGATGAAAATTCCTATGTTTTAGTGGCCCAGCTCATGTGCATGAGCTAGTGACTGTTTTTCACTGAACATGCTTGAATTTTGAGTACTTGTTCACTTAAAGAACTCAGTAACATCTGCAGGTATCCAAAAAGGGGAGTGACGGGGAACAGCAAATGCATTTTTATCTGGTCCCTGAAGTGAGTTACAGTTCTTGGTTTCATTCCCTACTCATCTTTACCTTGTATGACATGTGAATCTGTGCTGTTAAATTGTTCCCTTTGGGATGTTAGACTTGACACCTAGTGTCTCTCGGTCTCCCTTATTTCCTGATATCCCAGCTGCTTGTTAGCTTTTAGTCTGTTTTTTAAACGAAGTGTAAGCTCCATTGAGATTGTATGGACATCAGCAATGTTATGGAACAGATTTTTTTGAGGGAGGGGGGTTGAGGAGGAAAAGAAAACAAAATAATGACCATCTCTCCCTTCAAAGACTGGTTTGTTAATTTGAGAGTCACTGAATATAAATTAATTAATAGTGTGTTTGAAATTAAATGCATGTTGCTCTGGAAGCAGCTGAACAGACTACAGCATAGAAATCAGTGATGTGAGACCTTTGTTGTCACTGAAATGTAACGTATGTGCTTTCCATTAATGCGCAAAGCAAAATCAGACACTAATCTTGAGTGGTCTGCTGAGTATGAGGCTGCATCCTACATGAAGACTCCAAGATAGCTCAGAGGATGCTATTGGACTTAATTGTTGTGTTCAGCTTTTGCTACTCTTGTGACTGTAATTATTTTTCCCCAGGTACTAGTCACTGTACCACTGGCCCTTCTTCAGAAAAATGCTATTCAATTTAATCCTCCACTGTCAGAAAAAAAAATTAAAGCCATTAATAGTTTGGGAGCAGGAGTCATTGAGAAGGTATGTAACTTAGAAGTACTTTTCCATTTCTGTGCAAAAACCCGAAGTTGTTCTAGCTCTCTTGCTTTTGCTACATATTTTTTGTGATTTATATATTTGTTTTTACTTGTATTCTCTGGCCAAAATCTTCTGTGATGTGCCTGGTATGCGCAAATAGCGGCGGGAGGTGGAGCACAGAGAAGAAAGGAGTAGGGGAGGAGAAATCCTGCTCAGATGCTCCTCTTCTCTCTTATTCTTTAAACGCCCAAAAGAACAAAATGGTGTCTGGAATAGTATGTCTGTCTTTTGCTTAAAAATTTCAACTTAAATGTCTCTTTTTAAAGGAAATTGTTTGCAGAATATCACTTCATGACTTGAGGTTTTTTTTGTACCTAATTTTGAGAGTTTTGGAAAATCTACATTAGAATTCACAAATTAGCTATTTCACAAGAATACTCAAAGTTCTGAATTGGCCGAAGTCAAAAGTATTTTCCCAGGGCAAAAAGACAGTGTTTCCCGAGAAGATCCCTAGGGTATACTTGGAACAAAACAGCAAGCGAAGTAATGCCAGAAATAGTATCATATTCATGTGCAAATTTAAGAGTAAGATTCAGCGGGGTTGTTTGTTTTTTTTCCCTCTTCCCTTGCCCCACCCCCATGTGGGAAATTCCTGCATTTTGCCTTGTGTTTCTACAAGTTTTCTGTTGAATTTCCATTTTTCACAGCTAAGTCCTTTTGAGTTCAATTCTGTCTGCCCCTTTCCAATTTGTGAGACTTCAAAAGTTTCATTTCTCTCCCTGGCTCTTGGTGAAAAGGCCCAAATCTCTGTAGAGACCCGTGGTAGAATCAGGTGTCTGTAATTGAGGGGAAAAGAGAAAAAGACCTGGAAGAAGAACAGGTACTGTATGCAGCTGTGAGCTTTGAGGTATGAAAATCTTTGATCCTCCCTCCCCCTTTCTTTCCAGATTGCCTTGCAATTCCCTTACAGATTTTGGGACAGCAAAATTCAAGGAGCTGACTTTTTTGGTCATGTTCCACCCAACTCCACCCAGCGCGGACTCTTCAGTGTTTTCTACGACATGGATCCAGAGGTATCACATGCCCTGTGTGGTGTCTGTTGCCTTTTCAGAAATTCTGCTTGAAATCTAAGTGAAATAATTACTGAACAATGCAAGGTTTACTTTTTTCTGGTACTGCTGAAGAGAAGCGGAAGCAGTATTGGTCATTAAGAAAAAAAGCTAATTGATTTGTATTTTTAGCATGAAAAATGTAGAATATGAACTTTCTATTGTAAAGTGTCATAACTGATTTCTTCTAGAGTGCAGGTTACTTCACAGTTGAAAAATCTTTTGGGCAAATGGTAATCAGAAGCAACTTCTCAAGAAATTATTAAAAAACAAAAACCTTTTTTTATTAAGTGACCGAAGTGACCTGATATGCTAATGTCTTGTTTCTAGGGCAAACAAAGCATTTTAATGTCAGTGGTCACTGGGGATGCTGTGACAACGATTAAGAATTTGGATGACAAACAAGTCTTGCAGCAGTGTATGACTGTGCTTCGAGAGCTGTTTAAGGAGCAGGTAAGAGAAAAGTGTTCAGTCATTTTTTCTTTTAATCACTTTTAGAAAGAGCAGTTAAATTAAATCGGAATTTTTGGCAAGTAATACAAATATACTATTTGCTTGGCTATGATTTCTTTTTCCTTTTTATTTATCTCTGCTTCTAATCTATTATTAGATGATTTTTTTATGACCAATGTAAAAAGTAACTAAAAATCCCCATAAAACAAAACTAAAACTCAGCCCCGTTATCGCAAAGCAGAGCTGCCTTGGGGCAGGGGCCCTACCATCCTGACTATAAAACAACATTGGGGAAAAAATCCCTTCACTTCTCCTCTCACTTCTCTGTCCTCCCAGCTCACCATTGGGATAACAATTAATATAAAAACTAGATAAGTCTGGGGCAAGCTGAAGACTATCACTCAGCAATGTTATTTGCACTCCACTTTGTGGATTGAGCTTGAGTCTCTTGGATGCTACCTGACTGCAAGTATCTGCCTACCTGTTGATAACAGATCTTGTATAAGAGACGGTCCCAAGCTCTTCAAGAGTAAAACAGAGCTGCAGTTGACGAAGCCTTCACACAGCTGTGATCCAGGCTCTTTCTGGGCAAATTGGGTGGGATTTTTATACTGAAACATGTCAGAGAATGAAAAATATTATTGTCATGGCTTAGAGTTAACAGACGCTGACTTTTTCTGTTTCCTCCCCAAGACTAATTTTCAGACCATACTGAACTGCTCAGATTTTATTGTGTTTATGCAGGAGGTTCCTGACCCAGTGAAGTTCTTTGTTACTCGATGGAGCCAAGACCCCTGGCTCCAAATGGCATACAGTTTTGTCAAAACGGGAGGCAGCGGTGAGGCTTATGACATTATAGCCGAAGATATACAAGGCACAATTTTCTTTGCTGGTGAGGTAAGATCCTTAGTTATTGTTCACTAAGTTTTTTGGGAAGATACGTTTTACAAAAAATTCTTTTTGTAATCAGTACTAGCATACTAGGTAGCACAGAAGTACTATTACATAAATATGCTCACATATTTTGTGATTCTTGACACAGGCATCCTCACACATATTAGTGCTGGGCATGGAAAGCCTACCAAATAGGTCCTGAGTGGCCTATGTACTCATGTGGTACAGAATATGATAAGACCACACAATCCACTTACATTTTCGGTCAAATTTCCTGCTGTTTCATTTGTGGATAACATAGCTATAACAAATACATTCTGCTGACAGTACTTGTGTATCCTATATCGAAACATACTACATGTCTCACTTAAGGTGCAGGTATCAAAACAGTTGACTCATTTTGCTACTTGACTTGCTTGCAAATTCTGAAGTTGCCAAAAATCAGAATCTTTCCTCTTAAGTTCTACAATATTTGCTTCAGTTTCTTTCTAGTAAGGAACTTTCCATAGCTTTTAACAAGATTTAGTCACTGATATATGCTTTAGGAAAATATAAATAAATGAACATATGAACTAAAACTCTATCTGTTCTGTTTTAGATGCAATTCAATCTTTTTTTCTTTAATACAGGCCACAAATAGACACTTTCCTCAGACCGTTACAGGAGCTTACTTGAGTGGGGTTCGAGAAGCGAGCAAAATAGCAGCGTTCTAAATATTGACATTTTGTGTTTATAGATATATTTTTGTTTCTTGTGAGCAAAAATATCACGTTTCCTATTTTCTCCTTTTTCCTAAGTGGTACTTAAACAGTATATGGTACCTGAAGATAAAATCTTCATCTTCCTTTTCCTGTTTTTTGTTGTTGTTGTTTTGTTTTTGTTGCTTTTCCCTTTTAAGCCCTGACGATCAATGTGGCTGTATTTTTGTTTTGTTTTCTGTCCCTTCTCTCTGCCTTCTCAACCTCCCACCGTGTAAGGTATTACTCTTGAGTGTGACATTAGAGTCCCTGGCAAATTTACTGTACGCAGCTTTACTAATTGAACTTTAGTTGAGAGTCCTTTGCTGTATGGCTTAAGTCATACTATTATAGACCTTCATTTCGGAAGGTCGTATTAAAAGTTATTAATGTACAGCATTAAAAAAATGCTGGCAGTTATTAACAATTATGGGGCTTTTCCACTAACTGTGCTTCTCAGGTTGATTATGCTCATTAGGAGTTCAAACTTGTTCCCAAAAGCCTGAACAATCTACCCAGATTCCAGAATTACTGTAAGGAGGAACACAACTATCACCCTTTCAACTTGCTAGCAGTAACCTCTTCTGTAATATTTCCTATCCTTATTCTCTACAAGTGGGGCTTTGGAATATCAAGTTTGTTCCTTTAAGTGAGACTGCTGGAACAGTTTACAGTGCAATCATAGAAGGGTTATTGGAGTTAATAAAAATTTGAAAGGAAAACTTGAACTTTTACATTACTGTAAAAGCTTCACTAAAATACTCTCTGCTACTTATTCAGAGATCTCTTCATTACAAATAATAGGGTAGTTTAGATTTGCCAAAGTGCTTCTGATCATGTAGGACAGCTTGAAAATATTGTTTCTATAACAATTTATTTGAACACTTTATTTGAAAGTGAACTTCCAAATTAGTTTGGGCTCAGTAGATGAACTATCTACTGATAGGATTATGAGGGCACAGTGGGGGACAAAGCTTTAAGTTCTTAATGGCTCATTCAGCTTTCATAATTAAAAAAAAAAAGTGAAGACGAATGAGGAAATGAGGAAAAATATTAACACTTGATGAAGGGCTGAAACAAGGTAGTTTGCACTTTGAAGTTTTTTTTTTTTTTTTTTAAAGTGGTATTAAAAATGTCTTGAGGGAGTCATTCAGTAAGGGCTAAGTATCTCTCAGATAACTTTTCCTGGCACAGGGGAAGTACGTTTTAGTCAACAGAAGTACAACAGGCACAACCATAATGCTGGTTCTAATACTGTTCCATTAATAATAAAAAGGTTATTAACAGAAAAAAAGAATTAAAACCAACTTTTACTTCTATTCCTCCCCACCTTCTCTGCATAGCCCTTGTTTCCCGGAAGGACAGCGAGCACTTACTTTCTCCCCTTATTTCTGGGCATCGGCTCGCTCTTTTTCTAAATCTGCTCCTACAACATTGCCACAGCAAGCTGCTTTTGCCTTTTGCATTACAGTGCTTATTTCCATGGAGCTGTATCTTTGCGGGGGGGGAAGCAACTTGAAGAGATCCTACTGAATAAAAGCATTTCTTCTACTTTTTAAAAATATTAATAATTTGTTTTTAGAGTAGCTATGATATTTGTTAAATATCTTTATTTAATCTCTAATTTACAAGGTGAAGATGTTTATATAACTAGATGTTTTTCAGATATATATTCTGTTCTGCTTCTTAAAGCTGAATTATATGGGTTAATTGGAAAAGTGTAACAGTTCATAATTTTTCTCTACATATAATGTTAATATGTACAGTTTTAAAACATTTTCAAGTGGTAAAGTGTAATTTAAAGTTATAAATCCTCTGGTGGTAAAAGATAATCAGACTCCAGATTTTGCTTTTGGTAATCATTTGCACTTTGATAACTTCACATATTACAGCTGAATTTATAAGTAGGAAAGATTATGGGAGCTACATGTGTTTGTTTCCCTGTTTCTCTCCAAGCTTACCACAGGGGACAAAGTTTGTAAGAGTGCAGCTTGTGAAAGTGGTAAAAAGCTTATTTTTACAAGCCCAAAATGTTAATTTATTTAATGGCTGCTTCAGCTGACATGGGTCAGAACTTTAATCAACTTCATAGCATAGAGACACATTAAATTTTAAGTAAGCTCTGGCTGGAAAGTCAAGCTTGGCTTCCATTTCAGCAATTCAACAACATTTGTATGCACATACTTAATTTCAGTCATATGTTCCTATGCTGTTGGACTTATATTTGTCTATGAGATACCACATAGCTAAATGCTATATTCTAAGAAAGAGATGGACATGAACAAATATTCTGTCATATTTGGCTTCAGCTGCTGCCTACTTCTTAATAGCACTAAAAAAGGGTAATAAATGATAATTTTACCAATGGTCTAGTCTAATAAATATTTGTATATTATTTTGGTGCTACGGCACTTAAACTGCTTAAACTGCATTGTGCTGCACTTAACTGGGGGGAGTTTAAAAAAAAAAAAAAAGCTATGTTCCATTTTAATTTACATTCATTTAAAATATATAAGAACATCAGGCTGGTTCTGAGACTTCATTCTTAATTAATGTTTCCAAATTTTTTAAATACCTATGTCAAATTTTATTTCAAGCATGTATGTGTTTTTACTTTTGTGTATAATTTATTCCCTTAAAATAAAGAACCAGGGACTGTTTTTATGTGAGTAAGTTTGTTTAAATGTTACCAGAAATGTTTGAATGCAGAGCATGAGCTGTTTCACTTCAACTCTTCTGTGTGACTATGCTACAGCAGCAGAATAAAACTGGAAAGTATCCATGGGATGCTCACGGGAGTATTATTATTGAATTAGTGGCTAAGCCTCTACCTTTGTTAAATCTAACACTGCCTCAAGCTGTCATATCACCTGTATATTAAGGCTCTTCCTTACTAGTGCAGTTCTTGAATCCTCCCTGTGCTGCAGATCTCAACTTTGCTCTTACTTGGCTATTACCCTAACCCCGAAACAGACTCTTCTAGCTCAGATGTTTGCAAAGCAGTTATAAGGTTTTATCAGGTTAGATTTCTAAGTAAAATGAAAACTCCACGTTATCTAAGAGCTGGATAATCACTAGAGACACACTTACTGCTTTTCACTCACTACCTCCACCCTGAACCTGCTTTAAGGGCACGGTCCTGACCTATTCCTGCTGTGAGCAAGCCTGTACAACCTCACTGTGTACCTCAAATGTTTAAAATACTGAAGTTGCCTTAAAGCCCGTATTTGCTTGATGCCGTTCAGGCACTACTGCTGCCTTGTTCTTGCGCAAGGGCAGTGACATGTTCATTTAGTGCATACTTGACTACAGGCAACTAAACAAACAACCTTCCCTTTTCCAAAATTTGTTTCAAACCAGCAACACTTGCAGCTGCCAACCAGCAAAACCCTTCCTCCAGGGCTAGGAGATTGTTTTTTTTTTTTTTTTTTTTCCTCTTCTTCCCTACAAGGACTATTTGCGTGAAAATCACTAATCCTAAAAGCAGGTCCTGATCTACCTCAGTAAAACTGAATGATAAACTTGCATAAAAATCTAAGGCAGTCACATTATGTGTAGACAATCCAGCTGAAAAATCCAGCAAGGCTTGATGCAAACAACACACTTTTAAGGAGGACATGGAACCTCTTCATCTTTTGAAATGCAATTAAGATTCCCCCTCCCCGACCTATTTTAGCAGTAGGAGAGAGACACACAGAGAGACACACCACCCATACGCAGCCAGAAAAGACAAAACCAGAGGTGGATATGAGGAGATGCATTTAAGCACAAATGCCTGAAGAATAGAGGGCTGATGAATGAGACTTGAAGAGCTTCCTCGAGCTGAGATGTCCTTGTTTCTGCATAATCATCTACTCTACATGGAAGCAAGCGATAAATCACCAAAACTGATTTGCATTTTTTTTGTGAAAGACATTTATTGAATAAAAAAAAAAAAAACAAAAAAAAAACCCTCATTACCTCCAGCCTTATTATAAATGATTATACTCAAAGAAATTAGAGAAGGATGTGAAGATTAATAGACTGACTGGCTGAACATTTTCAGAATTTAAATCACTTACAAACTCTGATTTCTCAAATGTGCAATAATAAAATTTAAAAAAATATGCTTTGTCTCTCTAGCAATACTACAGTCAGAGGGATTCATCACTCCTAGGATTAAGAGCAGCCCACACTTTGGCATTTGTTGTTAGCAGTTCATAATTGTAAGTGCAGGACATCTCATATTAGCAACCAGGCGTACAGAGAACAGAAACTTATCGGAAAACAAAGTTTTATACAAAGTGTTCACTTTGAACCAAAAAGCTGCGGGCCAGAGTTCAGGCCTGCAGACCTAAGTACCATTGCCCATGCTGAGCATCGGGGTGCAGAAGAGTCCCCTGCAAGAGTACAGCCAACTTGGCCGCACAGTTCCGTGCGGCCTGAGTTGGAGGCCCCTTTAGAGGGTGTCCAAAGCTACTGAGCCTCCCAAGGGTACAGCTTTTGAGAATTTTGCGTATCATCTCAAGACACTGAAATGTCAGAGTTTTCAAAGGGAAATTTGCATTTTTTCTTACAGCCTCCAGGGGAATTATATTTCCTAGATCAAGCCGTTGAAACAAATGTAGTTGTAGTCTTTTGTACAAAGTTAAACACTGAAAAGCTTAGGTATAAAAACTACAGTTTAGATTCTGTACAAGGTAAGACAGGACAAACAAGTAGTAAAACCCCAGTTCTTCGTATAGTCTTCATGAAATGTCTGCATCCCACTTTTCTTCACAGCCTCACTATTGAGCACTAACATTTCATGTCATAAATCCTCTAAAATAATGAGATTAAAAACTAATTTGAACAAAAGAAATCTGAAATAACTTTATATACACAAAAGAAAGCCTTTTAAAAGTACAAAAATAACATCTATATGCGAATTAGCTACCATGCTTTGACAGTTTTCACAGCGCCTATACGTGCAAGGCAGTCATCTAAATTCAGAATACACTCTACAGATGCAGAATGTATCAGAAGATAAAAGACATCAAGATGTGACCAACTCCTTTCTTTTCAGAATGGGTATGTATTCAAAATATGTTTTATACCCAATACTGCAATATGGCAGTCTCTGCATGTATACGTGCAGATAAGCAGTTTTCATCCTACTTGATTTTAAAATCTCCTTCTGCAAGCTAGTAACACACACTAAAAAGCTGTGCTGGGTCTTCTGAAGCTGGTTATACAAAGCAATCCAAAAATGTACAAAAACTATAAAAAAGGAAACATTTATTGCCATGCAGAGAACTTGAGTATGTTCAAATAAGAACTGCATCAAATGCAGGTTTTGTGTGTTTTTTTTTTTTGTTTTTTAAAAAGATACACAAAGCAATTTACATCAACACCTTTGACATATCAGCAGAATCAGTTCCGACTAAATACCACAAGGGTAAGAAACATTCCTTTTGCTGGTGCCTATTAGATCTTCAAATCCATGGGAATATAAAATCAGGAATCTTCATTTCCCAAGGTCAAATCAGATCATGAAATCAACTGAAATGAGAATTTTGTTAGTTTTCTCCCTTCTGTCAGTTCAATTACTTGAGGCCTCTCCTGGAGCATCAGACTATAAAGAACAACTATCAAGACAACACCTACTACTTTTGCTACCACAAAATGACAACAACAACATCCCTGCAGTAGCCAGGCTGTGCTCTTACTCCTTTGCTGATAATGACAGATGGACATATAAAAAGACAGATCGCCATGCATCATTTCAACATCTGCAATGATACTACAACTGAGAAAGAAAAGCTTCTTATTAACTGTTCCAAATGGGTTTCAGTTTCTCAGTTCCATTTCTAGTTTTGGGGCAAAGAAAAATAATCCTACTTGAAATTTTTCTTGCAAGGTACCAACCACAGCCTGGACAGCACATGTTTCATCACAGATGCATTGTGCCAGGCTGTGTGTTCAGTGCAGCAAGTTCAAAAGCAGCATGAAGACCATGGGATCATGACCATGGGCATGAGCACAGGAGGCCATAGGGAGAAAAGCCTCTCTCAGGCTCTAGCCCCTCAGGCCTTCTCCCATTGCTAGAGGCTGCAGCTCTGCAGAGCTCACAGAACCCCTGCATTGGAACCTATATTTACATGTGGTTAGTGCATGAATTTCAGGGCAACTTGCAACCATGGCTGCAATTAAAAAAGGCATAGCTTTCAGAAGTAAAAATATTAAATTCATTAACAATTATGATAACTTTCTAGTCCCGCTTAGCAAAGAAACTCAGTAACCACATACATGCTAAGAAGGATAAGAAGAAAAAAAAAAAAAAAAAAAAAAAAAAAAAAAAAAAAAAAAAAAAAGGCAAACAAAAAAATTGGGCCACTTGTTTTAGGAAGGGGAACACAAAAATCCAGAGCCAGAATTCAAATTTATCCAAAAACTAAAGTTTAAGCTATATCAGGTACTACAAAGGAAGCTTTTAAAAAGTAAGTGTAACAATATGCCAGTTTTCAAGGGGCTAAGAAAAATACAGGAAATATTCTAAATCAAGTCTTTACCTCTTTGACTGTTTCTTTAATGAAGCCTTTCCTGTCAGATAAATCATAACTAGGATAGGTTTCATAGACCTAAAAAACAAGAATAAAAGATATAACCTCAAGTTACTTCCATTCAGTGTATTGCATGAATAGAAGAAGCTTAAATGAAATTATGGCAGAACGTGTTGTGGTGCTTCTAGCATTACTAGTCATGTAAAACAACCCATGCTAATTATGGGCGTGGAAGTGTTTGTCTCTTCTCTTATTTGAACTACGCACATATTTAAACACACAGATTTTCTTTGTTCACATACTAGACTGGAACTATATATTTTTTCCCCATTAAAAAAAAAAAAAAAAAAGCCGAGCTTGTCACGTCAGCCAAATATTAATTTTTCAGTTTTGCTTTAGATGCTTTCTAAGGAGTTGGGTATTACCTGCATTGGTGGGGAGAGCTAGACAAATAGCAAGCTCCAGAGCCTAGATACTTTTTCATAGTAAGTAAAATTGCGGTTCTCCAGGTCAGTAATGCAAAAGTCAATATATCTGAGTGCTATTCTCCAACTATTACTTGGATAATTGGGGAAAATGAAACCAGATGCTAACAATGACAATCAATATAAAGTTTATTTCAGTATACCAAAGTTCAGGTTTCCAAGGAGGACTGTGAACATGACACAAAATTTATACGCATTATAAAGACACAGTTTTCTCAAAAGAATAACATCCAGAATTATTTTCTCAAGACAATTTATTTGAAAGACCAGGCAAATAAACATGAGTTAACTGGCTGCAGAAAGTGTCAAGGTAACAGTATCACTCATCACCCTTTTTCTGGTCACCTGGTTCTGATTCCTTTCTGCGCCTGTCCTGGCACTCAATGGATTTTTTGCTGAACTGATTCAACTCACTAGCTGAACTGAGAACTATGCAGTTTTTGCTAGTGGAGAAGAGTTGAAAGATCTTGCAAAGAGGCTATACAGATGACAGCAAGATGGGCAGGAGAAACGTGCAGAGAGCAGGACACAGACTCCCCCTGCCCCTTTGGTGGCAACAAGGAGCTGCACTGGCTCCCTGTCTCAAATACTGTCACTTCATTGTACGGTAGCTGCTTCGGAACTATTACTGCCACTTTCCACATAACTGATTTTTCCTTGGAGACTCCCTTTCTAGCGTTGAGCAGATTCAGCGTGCTACACATTAAGATTAGAGCCCTCCTCCTAATCACTGTTGGCAAGCAAATAAATCAGTGCAAATCTACTTATTTTCTGAATATTGTGCAGAATGTAAATCTCAATTTACAAAAGAAAATGACAAAAGTCAGTTCATAAACAACCAACTGCCTAAAAGAGATACTACGAAATAATGCTTGCTTACCTCCTTGCAGATCTGTTTCATTGTAACCTCCTCCAAGTTTGCATTGGCCAACAACTTCTTGATAGTTTCCTTAAGCTCTTCATCTGTAGGTGGTTTCTTCAACTTTTTAATTAAGGGTTCATCATCTGAACTGTCCTCAGTCTCAGTCTCTAAATTAGAATAATTTGAATTGCAATAAAATTCTTTAATTTTGCCTGCTTTCTTCCTCCACAACAGAAGCCAACAGAACTTTCCCCAAACATCAGATTCAGACATTCTCTCTTAAAATGGGTAAAAATAAGTTTTTGCTCTGTCAAGAGCAAAAACCCATAAAGAAATCTAGTGCTTTTATTTACAAATCTGCACAGTTGCTGACCATTTATCAGTTTAGAAGTCAACACATAGTTTAGAAAGTATGAGACACACAAATTCTATTAGGCTTAAAAAAAAAAGAAGGAAGATTTCTTAGAACATCCCTAAACTGAGACACCAGTGCCCTAAGAAGATGGATGTTTGTGCTTTTAAAAAGGGGCCTGGGCTATATTTTTTCCCCAGCAGTACTGGGGATGCCCATTAGGGTTTTGTAATTTCATGAAGCCATACAACAGGGCATGCCACCAGAATCACTGTGACAACATATGAAGCGAATCATAAAAGAGTTAAGTGAAGGGCAGGGCAGTGAAGAGACACTCCTGAATTCTAAATCTGTGTTGCGATGACAAAATAAGGTACACATGTATGGTCACCCACACCAGTACTGCCAACAGCCACGTAAAGATACGCTGAGTTCAACACAGACTGGTTTACTCTGCGTAAGTAAGGAGAGAAGAGCAGCTCAGCAGCTCCTGGGCCTCAGAGCGCAACTGTTCTTTTCCTTCACACTCTGAATGGGTGACTCTGCTACGGTGCATACACACTGCTGCTGACAATGTGTGAATTATGATACATAGCAGATAACGTGGTATGAGTAACTCCTAGCACAGCTGTGAGACTGTTCTCCCACATCAGCAGAGAATTTAGGTTGGAAGAGACTTTTGAAGATAACATGGCCCAAGCCCCAGCTCAAAAGACACCTAATGGAAAGCAGGTGGCTCAAAGTTGAGGTCTCAATGTCCCAAGGGGAGCAGGATGCCACAACCGCACTGGGTCCCTTTTCCAGTGTCACCACCTGCATGGCAGACCCCTTCTTTTTGCCCAACACTGAGATGAAATTTTCTATGCAATAATTTGTGCCTGTTGTCTCCCATCCTACCTAACACTGCACACCTCCAAAATGAGCCTGTTCACCTGCCCTATGCTCTCCCCTTTGGTAACTGCTGGCAGCAGCACAAGTTTCTTGCTGCTGCCTCTTCCTGAGGCGGCCCAGACCCAGCACTCTCAGCCCCCGACCATCCTGGCGGCCCCTCCGCTGGACTCGTGCCCACATGTCAGCGTCTGCCTTGTGCTGGGGACTGCAATGCTGGATGCAGCGCTGCCCACGCAACACACATCAGATTAAGAGTAAGATTAAAGTCACTAGGGAGGTACCACCACAAATTTACTAGCACTTTTCTGGCAAAAGGTAGTACGAGGCTGACACACACATGCAGACGGGGCACATAATATATTAAAAAAAAAAAAATCACTGTGCACGCACACACAGAGCAGACACTTTCTTTTTGGTTTTGTGTAATCTTTGTTATTTTTTCACTGTTGGAACAAAAGAAACCTCAAATATCAAACCACCATTTCAGCAAATTGTGTGTTACTTCACAGTTTAGTGCAAAAGCTTGCTTTCTATCACGCATCCAGGATAAGCTACAAGATACGGGGAGTAAAAATGCTAAAGCACTTACCTTTTCTAGAACTGTTCTGACTCTTTTTAGTAGTGCTGCTATCTGCTTTCTTGACATTAGCACCTTTTACAGGTTTCTTTGTTTTGGAAGGCATCTTTTTAGATTTTTCTCTTTTAGATGCTTTCCTAGGAGGCTGTAAAGAAAAATGAAGCATCACAATGCTGTTTTCAACTTCAACAATCCAATCTTTAACCTTACTAAAGAAGACTGAAAAAAAGTTTCAAAAGAGATTACAGAAGAACAAATATTACACTACAGGGAGAAAACCTGGGAGTTTTGAAGGGATCTTGGTATGGCCCCTTACTGTTTAGTTTGGTTTCGGCCTTGCAGACACAGAAAACTAAGAGAGGGTTTAAGACAAACTCCAGAAGAAGTGTGGAATGATGATGCCAAAAGAACACAGCTAGGTGGGTCAGGAACCTCCACTGAATTCACAGTTAAGCTCCAGGGACTTATTCAAACCATTAAAAAAACACAAAAAAAAAGAAAAAAATTATAAATCTCACAAATTTTATGAACAATTTGTCTGAACAAATTACAAAAATTACCAATAACTACCATATACTTGCTAACTAATTACACAAAAATGTTTTAGCCTTATGTTGAAAATGAACAAACAAAACTGCTTACCTCCTCTTCACTTTCCTTTTCTTCTGAAGAATCATCCTTTTCCTTCTTTTCATCTTCCTCACTGCTAGACTCATCTGACAAGATCTCTGGACATTTGGTGCGTTTTGCTTTTCTTGTTGTTCCAGTGCTACTACGTTCTTTTTTGCCACCTTTGCTTGGGGTTTTTTTGGACTTCGGCAATGGCTGAAGAACAGGAAAGTGGGTTTTCAAGTATGAATACAAGAGTGAATTTAAAAAGTGTAAGTCAAATCACGTGAAATAAAGATGAAAGCCTCTAGGTATTCACAACAAAAATCATAGTAATTGTATCTACTATATTTAGGCCACAATATGTTGTAGTAAGCAGAAATTCTCCGGACAGAAAAGAGACTAAAATGAAATTTAAGTTCAATTCTAAGCTAAGCACCCTGCTAGCCCCATAACCTACAAGATCTTCCAAAGATCCCTGGGGGGATTAGGGTAAGGAGGCAAGAAAGAACCATCCAGAAAGAAAGAGCTACATCTCTCTGTCTCCTCAATCCATGAAAGCAAGTTTTCCATCCTGCCAACAAAAGGGCTGGCAAGTCTTCAGAAGATTTACAGGCAGGAATTCTGCTATGTATTATACAAACCTTCATTTTATTATTGCTCATCATCAGTGTCTTGAACACAGCAAGCAGACCTTTTGTTTCTATTACTTAGCAGCTTAAATTTATTTGCAGGGAATTTTGCTGAACAGCAGTCTGACTATTTAAGTATTGTTTTGAGACTAAAAAGTTGATGGTCCCAGAGGATTATTAACAGAGTTATGTAATCTGTGCATCTGGATCCACTCCGCTAGCACACACTAAAGACAAAGCAATTTTTCTTTCAGCCTTGTTAGAAATTCTATTCTGTGATCATCATATGCAATCACATACACTTGCTACCTTATAGCACACCCACATATACATGAAAGCTTTTTGCCTGTTCTTTGATGATTTATTCCTTGCTCCAATGCCTTATTTCTTTCCTGCTCACATAGCATGTCTATTCCATTTACCCATATGGCAGAAGACACATGTATCTGATTAGTTTTATGTACTGACTCCCTCCCTATGTTTTTGCATACCAAGAGCATACCATGTGCGTTCTTACATGTAAACATACAGATTATATCAGTCCTCATCTTCATCCATATATATACAGCAGATCCCATTAACAATGACTATTACTCTCTCAAGAGGTCCCTGCTAATTAGTTACATTAAAAGAGTAACTATATCGCCATTGGTAAATAAAACAGTAATAAGAAATACAGACAACTGCATTTCCCACCAGAATAGAGATATAAATATGCACACAATTTGCATCTCACCTTGCCTGAAGACTTTGGATGCATTAAGAAGTTTAGGATTCTAGTTACCAGTTCACTGTTAACTCCTGATCTCTCCAAATCAAGAACTTCACAGATACTTTTCAACATTGCATTCCTGAACCTGGAAGAAAACGGAAGAAAAAGATTCATTACCACAAATAAACAACTTGTGGAAGGCTGCAGATGCTTGATTGCTTCTGAATCCTGACAACAGTTGCGCATACAGACACACTGAAATGCACACTTAAATCCAGTTATATATACACGCTTAAGCACAGAAACATAACCATGTCTTAAGAATCTTCCCCAGAGCCTCTTGCCTCTTTTCAGTTATCATATTGGAAAGGATCAATACTGGAAAACAGATCCAGTGCATACAAGACTTGACTTATACAGACGGACTGGACAGGGAGGGAGACGTCACTTCATTTTCTCTGGTTGCTTCACCCTTTATGCAAGCCAGGTGAAAAATAGAGCGTTAACAGAGAGACTCAAGTCTCCAGCCCTCCATACCAACCAGATTTTGAATCAGAATTCAACCACATAGTCAAAAACTATTAACCATCCAAGCAGCAGTGTTTCATATGTAACTATAAACAGCAGCAAAGCTTACAGTAACCCTAGCTGATAGGGCTCAGCAACTTGGTCAAAAAGAGTGACACTGCAAACTGTTACGTTTTGATCTTCAGGAAAACTCCACATTTTGGAAACTAACTTAACTAGCTGCTTATTTGGTAGAAAAACAAACAAAAAAACCCACAGAGATAAATAAATGTTACGCTAGTTCCTGCAGTTGAATGTATTTACTTGAAAGCAATTCCAGAACTAAAATCACATATAAAAATAATAATAATAATAAAAAATGTTGATTCTGAAAGAGGAAGTTTTTAAAGTATAGAAGGGTAAAGCTGATGCACCAAGAACTTACAGTGATGCATTCACAGTGTTATGTTTGCCAGAAGAAATAAAATTCTCTCACTTAGCAGAAGAATCTGCTAATCCTCATGCAATAATGAAAACAGATGGGAGGGCAGTAGAGGCCAACACCCAAAATCTGTAGGACTTGTGAAGAAATTGTTCAGAATTTAACCATTTTTAAACTTATTTTTAAGATGATTTGAAATTTATTATGCAATTAATCTGAGCTCTGGAATAAATCACAAAGATCTAGGAAACAGTCATTTAGCCAGAAGTTTAGATTTGTCTGAAGAAAATTTTTGGAAATAACTGCATATATAACACAAATCAAAATATATTAAGTAGTAGAGACCATTACTTTTTTAACATTTCTTCCTTCTTTTTATACTGGTCACTTCCTTTTTCAAATGGAAATCCGCTGAACTGACCCACATTCTTCTTTAGGGAAGCAACCTGGAGGAAAGCATACAAATTATTTCCCACTGCAAGTAGTTTAAAAGATTTCATGCAACTCAAATTATGTTTGTGCAACTTATGTTTTAATACAAGAAAAATCTAACCTAACTCCAACTTTCTGTTGACCAAAAGTTCTATCATTTTCAAAAAAGGTATTATATGAGTTATGCCTTTATCTCATGACAACTAGGCCACAGCAACTAAGTTCCTGTGATTTTGATTACTTTAATTTCTTAAAATAACTTACTAGGTAAATTCACCTGCCACTCAAAGTTTGGTTAGAATATAACCACGTAATTATTTAAGATTTGGATTACTGTCATCACATGAAGCCTGCTGCACATTTTTATATAATATATTTTGCTACAGAACAGAATACTTTATATTTACTATTTACTCTGCTGGAGCAGATTTGCTTTATTTACTTTTTGAAGTCTTGCACAGAGTCATGGTTGTATTTTTGGACCTTTTCTTTAGTGTGCGTGACCAATTTTTACACACAACCCAACTGACAAGTTCTAGCATTATACCTGTAGTCAGAACAGCACTGAACTTTCACTATGACAGTCCTTACTAATGGGAAAACTACTTGAATCAAGATTCACCAAAATACCTCCTCTTACTAAAAAAGTAAATATATATATATTTCTCAGATACTTATTCAAATTATTCCTGATAACACTAAAATCACTTTCAATAGTTTCACAGATTTTGCTTCTGATGTTTCTTCATTACAGTTTTTACCAAAGTTAGGCTCCTTTTCCCAAGTTAATTATTTTCATTCAGCAACTAAAGAAAATTTACAGATGGCACTGGTACATTTTACTAAAAATGTTAATCACATTCCAAAGCACATACAGAATGGGCATCACCTCAGACCATCACTGCACTGCATTCTGAATTCCCTGCAATTCTCATTAAACATAATTCAAGATGAAACCATAATTATGTACTTCCAAGCAGAATATCTTCTGGGCAAATAAGTATACTGCTTGTTTTTGGTCAGAGGTGTACTTTTCACAAAAATAATGAAAATACAGTCAAAACTCATCCAATTTTTTATTTTTTTGAAGACTAGGAACATTCTTCTGAATACTACTAAAAGCATCCTGTATATTACTAAAAAGCAGAGAAAAATAACTTCAAGATTAAAAGGAGGTCTGTAAAATACAGACTTTGGTCAACCAGTGACAGATCACATTGCATCTTGGGTTAGAACACAGGTGCTACTGTAAAATGAGTTCAGAGACAGAACATGTACAGATATTTAAGAGAGAAACTTTCCATAACAAAAAAGCTGAAGATACACCTGCAGGACCTCTTGCTCACATATCAAGTAGCATAACCTGTTGAAGTGACTGAGATAGAACTCTCACTTTTTTTTTTTTTCCAGCTGTGTATCAGGCCTCTGCAGGAAATTGTCCAAAGATCATACCAAGGACAATGATTTGTAATCAAATACCTAAGAAAGCTGGATGCTGCATGAATTCCCCAAAAACATGAAAGTGTTGCTCTGATATGCAGATTATCTGTGTATAGGATAGCAAAGTACTTGTACTTCACTGGCACTAGGTACAGGAGTCAAGATTCAGGTAGACTGATTTGTCTTAAGAAGCAAGGTGAACACTATGTAAGCAGTATGAAGAAGGTAACTGAAGAGGAGTTGGGGGCAGCTCTGCGGAAATGGAACCTTGCAAGGCCCCCTGCACCTAAGTAACCATCTCAATAATATCATACGAGGCAGAGATTGTCTGGGTAACAATACCAGAAACATCAGATGTTGAACAGCAGGTGTGTGGACACCTGTGGAAAACAGCAAAGTTGACCTAACGACTCAAACCCCCTAGGACACCAAAGCAATCCCCCTGAGCAACTGGCTAGACTCTCTTACAAGTCTATGTCCAAAAGACTAAGACTAGGAAAATAAAGTAACAGGGTGCAGAGTTGCACCCTAATGCAGGAGGGAAGGGTGACAAGTGGCATGTCAATCGCAATTATATGTAATAATATTTTAAAGTTACGAACAGTATTTCATATTTATGTGCAAAATTATATAATTGTAAGCTGGCAACAGCAGTTTGTCTAATTACTTGATTTGGTTACTAATTGTTAGTAATTCATTTAATAATCAATATTAATAATTAAGATAACTAGGCAGCATATTGGTCAGAAACTAAGGAACAGTCTCTTAAATCTTATGTCCGAGACATGTCTCAGGCACATCTAAAGAGCAACAGAGGGAACACAGAGACCTCCAAATGAAGAAGGTATGAAGGAAAAAAAAGCAAACATAACCAAAAACAAACAAACAAACAAAAAAATTCCAGAAAACCATCATGGTATAAACCACTAAGCCACTGAAAGAAACCCCAGATTCAGTATCTTACCTTAAAATTGATACTGAAAACATCCCCACTGAAGTATTTCAAGCAAAAGCGTTACTGCTCTCAAAGGGCAAATGGATGCAGTTTGATCTTTTCCATTACAAAGCTAGTTTAACTAGAAAGTGAAATGGTTCTGTCATTCCACCTTTCTTAGAAAAGAAATTCCACTGTAGAACTACCCAGAAATTTGCAAACCTCTGCATGCATTTTGTTAGAAATCCTCTAGTCTGGTTTATTGCTAAACTTAATAAGCATCATATTTCACATAAAAAAAAAAGTTTTGATTAGTGTATCCAGTTCTCCCTCTTTTCTGACTACTTGAGACAGTAGATTTTTGCTTTGCCATTTAAACAATGATCATATTTTTGACAGTGGTTTGAGACATTAAAACTAATATGCATCTGTACTAATACTATCCAATCCCCGATTTCTATGCCAATTTTAAGCCTCAAAAAATAGAGATTCAAAAACAAAATCCTGCAGGTATGGAAAGTGTATTGAAATGATAAACTTTAAACTACTTTAGTTCCTCTGTTTCTACTTCATTCCTATTAGCAAGGAAAGTGTCATATTTACCCTGAAATCTAAGGCACAATCACTGGTATACAAAAGGTTCCAAGAAAGATTTATTATCGTGTTTTCTTTGAGGTTCATCCTTGGTTGTAAGACAGGGCAAAGAACTTTAAACTATCTAATACTTCAATTCAGTCTCATTTTATACAAATGAGGAAATTGTTACTCAAATTTTACATATAGTTTTTTTTTTTTTTTTTTAAACCCTCCTCTTTCTCTGTTGGCAGTCTTCCCTGCAAAGGGAAGAGGAAATTGACTTGGTAAATAGTCACGTAGTAAAATCCACTAACACAGGTATTAAACAACAACTTCTATATTCCTCAGTTTCTCTTATGTTGAACAAAAATAATTGTATTTCAAGTATTTTAACTACAATCTGCATGTCAGCGACAATTATTTTCAACTGGTCCTCATAAGGTAAATCAATTCTGGGGGAAGAAAAAAAAAAAAAATTCAACCAGGCTTATAATACAGTACACTATTCCACAGGATTTTCAGAAAAGGGCTAGTTTACAGAGGATAGAATATATATGAGCTTATTTGACTGTTCCTGTAATATTAATTCATTGCCTATATAGTTTGCCATAAATTATATGTTTAAGAAGTAGATCCATGTGTGCAGTTGTTTTAAAAAAAACAACAACAAAAAACCCCCACTATACTAGAAACATTTTCACTAATAGAAATACAGGATTGATTTTAGGTTCTTACGGTGCCCGGCCTGTTGTAGAGGAGTTTGTGTAGGTTCCTAAGTTCATCTGTCTTCTTTTTACTCAAAAAGAACTGTATCCTTTCAATTTCACAGAGTTTTTGTCCTTTTCCTGAAAGAGTTAAGATCAGTTCTATGATTCATCACATTCATATTTACCTACATCTTAAAAATTTAATAGCTTTTTTTTTATTTAAAAAAAGGAAAGCAAACAAAGTGTTTCAGCATAGCATCAGACATTATAATATGTCAAATATTAAGGAGCCCTTTTCCTGTCAATAGGCATCTTCATAAAACCCTACCTGAAACTACCTAGGCAGTTATGCAGACTTGGCATTTTTTTCATTTCTAGCTTCCCCTGCCTTTTTCAGTTACGCCTAGACACTGAAGTTCCTACACAAGGCAAGCTTAATCATCTTTATTTTTTTATGCTCAAAAGGGTTTTGGTGTAGCTGTAATAGCTTTATATTTTAAACTGTCCCATTACTCCATTAAGTTCAATCTCACTTACAAAACAATTAACAATCTGATCACTGAAGATGTTTCGTTATTACTCAAAACACTTCAAATTCCCATACAAGAAAAAAAGCTTACCTGGTGTAATTGTAAAAGGTTCCTTTTGTAAGGAAGATACCTGCATAGTCAATCGGTCTACTTTCTTTTTCTCTCTTTTTCCTTCGACAATGAGACTCTTTTCTGCAAAAGACAGATTCCTTAAACACTGTATTTTTCACGAGATGAATCAAGCTTTGCAATGTCTTTGCAATGACAAGACAAAAAAAAAAAAAAAAAGAAAATCATATAACCAAGTATGATGGACACTTTTAAACCTTTGGTTAAGAGGTCCAAGAGACCTCAAGGAGCTGTGTACCGGGATCTAAACTTTGACAATAGCTCTGTACGCAACCTAACCTAAGAGAGGGCCTTTCCCAAAGGGAGCTCCACCCCATGATGGAGATTGCAACGCTAAGTATTTTCAGAAGCCCAACACAGTGGGACCGTACTAAACCACACAGAACTGAGCAGTGCAGCACTTCACAGGGCACAAGACTATCACCACAAATACCAGAAAATATCATTCCCAATAATTCTGGTATTACTTAGTACTGGATACTTTTGATTTTGTTTTCTAGACACTGCACATCACTGCACCACAGTGATACCACATGCCAAGAGAAAAACTTCAAGGCTTCTGGAAACTAAACATTTCACAGTAAGATACTTGAGCTCAAATCACACTTCGTACTATCTTTGGTGCTAAACTGCTGGGCTATTCTGGCCTGAGGATGAATGTAATTAAAAATGGACATGTTATCTGTTGACAAAAAGACATTTGTGCATATGCAGCAAACAGCTGAACTATAACTACAATTTGACCTATTGGTCAAAACCTAATTCTAGTTGCTCTACGGTCTCCCAAACTACACTGTCTTTTTCTACTGCTTCCCCTGAGGAAGAAATGCAGCTCCTTTAAGAAATCAAGGCCATCAGTGACTCAGTTTTCACTCTGTCATGCTGTAGCTCTATTTATACAGATACTTTCATTTGCAAAATAGAAACTTCAGTATGGAACGAAACACTTTTGTGTAGGAATTTCTTATTAAATCTTGTATTTCTTGACTATCTTCTTAAATTACATGCTGCAGCATAAAGTCTTGCTTGCTCCTCCTATGATGTCAGGATTAACAACTCTGTTTCATGCAGAGATACATCATGATTTTTATAGATAAAATTAGTTACACTGAAATACTTTTCTATAATTAAGTTTGGACACACAGTAATTTATAGCAGCTAAGCAAATCTGTATTATTTCCTAAGCTATTTCACAGATAAATATTTTTTCATTTCCTCTTCTTCTGCAAATATGGATCATTTCAATGTGTTATTAGGGAAAATAAAAAAAAAAAAAGGATTGCTTTTCAATATGTATTTTTATACAGCCAATTTGATGTAAGGCTCTAAGACTCTGCATCTTACAGTCATCTAGGAGTTCACCCCACAAAAAATATTCTCATGCAGGAACTCAGACTGCTGGCAATTCCTTCAGTCTTTCCTGAAGATCACCAGCATTGCGGTTTCTAGTGCTAAGTCTGTTCTGTCAAGAGTGTGCTGGGAAGTGATCTAGGATACAAGAGAGCTCTTCTGTGGACTCTCCTAAACAATAATCATACACTTCTCCGTGATCGCACTCAATAAGGCTGGATTTTTTTTTTTTTTTTTTTTTTAAGATAAATCATTCTAGGTAAACAGATGTACCCTTTTCTTCCTCCTCCTCCTCTTCCTCGTCCTCTTCATCCTCATCACTTTCCTCAGCTTTGTTTTCAGTTTCAGGTTCTTTTTCATCTGCTTTTTCAGATGACATTGTATCTTCTTTTGACGAAGCAACAGAAGACATGGTGTCTGGTTCTGTAATGAGCCGTCAGGAAAAACATCAACAACGCAATACCATACATGAGAAATACAGGAATTTTCCTTTCTACATAAACAAACAAATAAAAAAACACCTCAAAGTAATATCATAGTCCTTTTGTCATGATTGCTTACATTCTTTAAGCAACAAGATTGTTGCATACCCAGAGTATAGATTTGTTCAGCATTTTGCCACCCATTCTGCAACTAACCTGCTAGAAAACAGCTTAAGAAGTTATCAGTTCTTTCCTCACACAACAGCTCTAAAGCTTGCTTTGTAAAGTATTCAGAAAAAAACCACCCCAAACCAACACCCTAACTGATACTGTATCTATTAAGAACTGCAATGTATTATAATAGCACAATCTTAGTGTTACAAACCAAGCAGTTACTTCTCATCATGGTTGAATAACTTTACATACAAGTTCCCTAATGAATTTAACAAGTTACACATTTATAGACGAAATGGAACATAAAAAAAAAAAAAAAGTACTATGAGCATTTCATACAAAAATTAACGTTGCTTTCCAAATAAAAATAGATGCAGTACATACACCTCAGAAATAGATTAAAACCAAAAGATATTTTCAAGAAGTCTAGAAAAACAATAAACAAAAACAAACAAAAAATAAATCCACCCTTAGTATATTTAAGAGGAGTCTTAATATTTGGAGTAGTTTAAATGTTACCTTCAAAACTAAAAAAATCTCTTTTTGGTGAGGACCATTTCCCTACTTTCCCTAAGAAAGTGGGAATGCCTATCTAACTCCAGAAAATACACACATCTATTTATATTAAAATGATTCTAAGCTTTCAAAATCTTTCACCACTTACACATCCGGAACAAAATCCAGCATGGGTTGTGTCAGCTGGCAAGGCGGGGGCAGGATCACATGCTTAACCAGCTTGCTCCGCTATTAGGGCAAATACACACAGGGGCTCAGGCTCAATAAACTACAATCAAATCAACCGCGCACACCTGAGACGAGCAAGGGTCAGAGAACAACAATACACCAAAAGGAGAAAAACAAAAACAAACAAACAAAAACAAACAAACAAAAAAAAAAAAAAAAAGGAGGGAAAAATGCATTACGAAGAGCAAGGGGGAAAAGGAAGTTTGTTTTAAGTCGCTTGG